>LOND01002929.1:34909-61319 GCA_014220965.1 Paragonimus kellicotti | reverse complement strand
TAGCTGGACATTTGTGGTGAGGGTGTCGGTCATACCCGCAGAGGAAACAGTTGGTTCGGACTGCAGCTAATGTAGTCTCGCAATCACTTAGATTTCTCGGCAGTATTTGGTGAGGCATTGGTAGCAGTTGCATTGTAAATTGAAGGTTGAGGTTGCGCGAGCGAATGCAGTTGTTGCTGAACCAGGTCTAAAGCTTTCGTTTGATCGTAAACGGTTTTCACGTCTAAGGTTTTGTGTTCGAGCAATCGTTGGCTAATCGAGTTGGATAAGAGTCCACTTATGAACACTTCGAGGATAGCGTCCTCTTTATTGTGCTTCGCGCTGACAGCTTTGAAGTAGCAATCCTTGGCAAGATTCCGGAGTTTTTGCATGAACTGGTCGAGAGTTTCATTGGGAGCTTGTTTACAAGTTGTTAAAAGGTGGCGTGCAAAAATTTCATTCTTTTGTTGTATGTAGAGAGAGTGAAGTGTGGTGATAGCAGAGTCATAATCAGTACAGTGAGAGATGAATTTGTATACGGCGGGGGACAAGAAGTGTTTTTTGCTTATCAGGTTTATGAGAAGCAGTCAATTCAAGAAAATTTGAAAAAGTATATAACCAATGTTCCCATACGTCACCACTGTCTGCGGAGTTTGGATCGGCATCAAATCGGTCCGGTCGTAGCAGACGATCCATTTTATCTGATTGATTAAATTGTAACGAATAGACTTGTGAGTAGTAACCGAGAGCGCAGAGAAGACAACGCCTGATTGGAAGGCTTTAATCAATCAGAAAATGAGGCATGTGATCTATAACGTAACGAACAGAAAGGTAGATTAGAATAATATATGGAGGGATCAGTATGATAGGGAAGAGAACAATATGATTTGGAAATAAAATATGACAGCGCTTCTTTGTCGAATCTCGTAATCACTAACGAGAGTCGTTACTTAGGTCGGTTTACCTTATCTCAGCTTGGGCGCAGTGATCATCTAGTCCTGGTTTTCGGTTTTCTTTGCTACTGGATACGGCAACACGACCAGAAGCAACCGACTGGTAACTTCAACCGGGTCTACTTTGATGGCATGAGGAACCATCTCAACACGATTCCCGTAGGATCAGGTTCGGTAGGCTTGGACTTCCAACTGATGAAACATGATTCACAAAGCAGACAGTTCGTACATACCCCACAATTTCATTGAATTCTCCTCACGCTCGCCGCCTACAACAAGATATTCACCGCTTCCTCGACCTTCCTGCATAACTATTTGTGATGCAACGGCATTCCCGTAAATCTGAAGACATCGAGGCGTTTACCAAAGTTTGTGATCTAAGCAAATCAGAAGCCCGCCGTAGCCACTTTGCAGCACAGTCCAAAGCATTCGAACTGGCGCAAAAAATAAGAACTTCTAAAAAAATACATGCAACGGCGCAAAACTCCCGTCTCAGCCTTGTCCTTCCTTCAAAGAAACGGCTAGATTACCTCTGTAGCACACGCGGTCAGTGTATTTAGGGATCATTACGCGACTGTCTATAATACGGTGACATCATCTGCATCCAGCCTACCGTTGCAAACATTTCAGCAGCTCCTTTTGTCAGCAAAATTCTCGGTGGGCGATGTGTACAGCATTTACTTTTAAAGTCTTATCCATTCAGTTCGATGGGCTCAGATAAGAGTCACTCAAAAATACTGAAAGAAGCATTCTGTATACTCACAAAACCATTTCATGAGTTCTTTATGCTGTCTCTCTCCGCGGGTACCATCCCAGCCGGATGGAAGAAGGCTAACCTAATTTCCGTTTATAAGTCAGATGATCGACACTCACCTATCAGTTATCGACCGATTAATCTAACGGGTAGTTCGTGGAACGTCTCATCAAGCGCATAGTACTACAGCATTTCAACAATAATCTGGTTTCTATGGCCCAGCACAGGTTTTTACCAAGTCGTTCATGTGTGACCAGCGTGCTTTTATTTTTGGGCCGTCTAACTGAGGCCAAGGACCACGGTCTTATTTCTGACGCCATTTTCTCTGATTTCGCCAAGGCGTTTAACCCTGTGCATCGCGGCCCACGCCCACATAAACTGAAGGCACGGCGTTCAGAGTGAGATTCTTCGTTGAATAACCTCGTTTCTGAGTAGTCTATCTCCATGCTCTCTTCTGCACCCATCTCAGTGGAGTCCCTGGACCGCTACTATTTTTACTTTATGTCAACAACCTTCCAGAAGTAATCTTCAGTAAATCCTTGCTGTATGCGAATGACCTCAGAATTTGGAACTTCCATGGTCCCCGCATTCTACGACCTGACCTCCATGCTGTCAAGCATTTGTCACGGGAGTGGTGTCTTTTCATCAACGACATTAAGTGTGCGCACATATCTCTTGATAGATATTGCTGCTGAAAGAGCTGTATTGGTGGCCAAAGTGGACTTTACGAAAGGTATAAGAATCCGGCCATCGTCCAATCCATCCTTCTGTTGCCATCATGAAAAGGCAGCTGAGAACGGCTACGCTATATTAAGCATGGTAAAGCGGTCTCTTTAACTAGAGTACCGTTTGACGGAATGCGAAATATTGGATTCAACTCCCTGCATGTTGAACAACGTGAAATGACATTTCGCCTCCGCAACTAAATAGGGTAGGTTTCTGGGACATACGAAATAGAATATCCGAACAACACCTGCATAACGCAGTCATGTAACTCCTTCAGAACACAGTGTGAGTTAGTGACACACAATACGTGCGAAACAGTACATCGGCAGCTTGGTTTTCTTCCCATGGGAGGTACGTGCCGTCAAGAGCTATAGCACGAAAGCTCGAGACACCATCGTTGAATTTTGACATTCTTGATCTTCTCATGGTGTTCAGCATAGTGCGTAAAAGCAGACTTCTGATCAGTAATCAATCAGCAGATAATGTCTCCGTTTCTTGGTGACTTCGATTATAGCGTAGGCTTCCTGCTCAACGGAAGAACGTTTTTCTCGTTGTGACGGCGTTATGGGGAGAAAAAGGCCAAAGATATGCTATTCTGTTATAGTAAAACAGTGGTTGCAGTATCCGAAGCATTCTTCTCCACGACTAAAGGTGAATGGTGATCAACAGTGGTAACCCTTGTCTTCTCTGTAGTTTTTGAGCGACTCAAATGATACGGTGACATCGTGACAGAAAGGAAGTACGATTTTTGTTCAGTGGATTAATATTGTCAGAAAAGTGAGAGATCCATGGAGAATAGTAAACGAATAAACCCACAACGCGTTGGGATTTGATGTATCGTGATAACGGTTTCAGTTTTTTGAATCTGGCTTGATTGATCGGCGCGAAAATTCGTACCCCAGTAGCCTTATTTCTCAAGTAATGATAGCACTTTTTCGTCGAATTTTTAGTCATATTTTTAGCAACTTCGAAAGGTCCTATATTTTTTTAAGATCCTCGATGTTCACACCGCACACGATCCTATTATCCACGTAAGCAAATGTAACATGCAGTCCTTCGTCTTTGATGAGTTTGTCTATTACCTCTTTGGAAACACGCAGCACCATTGGCCACTCTGACCGATATACGGCAAAACTGTTAAAGGTTTCCACAGGCCTGGAAGGCAGTATACGGTTCCTTCCCTTGATAGGTATTTGATTATAAGCGCTTTTCAACTCCAAAAATCAAGCCCGTTTGAAACAGACCAAGTCAGATGACCCGTTCTCCAGGAGCCGTTGACGTATACTGTTAGATTGCATTTCGCTGATGTACGCGTCCCGAGTAGCTCCGTTTTTATTCTGTTCAGCGGTGATGAATCTGAAGTTGCAATTTTTGACCAATGACTTCAGTCCTTGAAAGAACTGATAAAAATTGTCCATTTTCTTGTTTGTATGTTGCCAGAAGGTGACTAGCAAAAACTTCGTTTGAGGAGTTCACGTTTTTTTCCCAAGTGTTGGGATGGTATCTTCGAAAGTCGTACAATCTATAATGTACTCATAAACAGACGAGGAAACATAGCCGATGAGAGTGTCGAGTTTATTGGATTCAAGAGCTTCCACGGCAGCTGGGAAGTTAATGAATGTGCAGTACTAATGAGTCCACTGTTTAGAAGACGTTGTGCAGCTGTGTTCAGCATCGAAACGTTCCAGTCGCAGAAAACGTTCCGTTTCAAATCTTCCGATGAATAAATTTTCATGTAAACAGCAAGCGAGCGATCAATCAATATTGGATCACAATTTGTTATCCAAAAATTGGGCTTTAGTCGTCTAACGACAGTATTGTGGGAGCTGAATGAAAACATGTAATGAAACAATCAGTTAGATGTGCATTACCAAATAGTCTGTTTTAATCTGCACTCGCAGGTCTGAGAAACTTGGCATGGAGCTTCTTTCGGGTTGTAATCTGACTGATATTCAGTATGCGGACGATATTTCCCCGCTTATTTCTCCTGCAGAAAACATACCATGCTCAACCAGTTGAATGATTTGTTTTGTCTGTATGGTATACAGTTTGTATCTTCGTTCGTTGTATATGTTTGAAAATCCTTGTAGAAGTCATGAAAGCGAAATTTTAGCATACAAAACTGTTTTCGATATTTTTTATTTGCTGGTGCAGTTACGTAAAGGTAAGCAACGATAGACGAAACACTGGGATAAAACACACACGGTTTTGTTGCGGTTATGATCACAAACGAAGTAGGCTTTAAGTATTCGGATGTTCACCGAGCTTAACATTTATACTGAGAACATTTCATTGTCAAACTGATTGGCGTCATCAGTGTATAAGCGTGTGACCATACAGGTTGGTTCGAGTACTTAAATCGTCAACCTGAGCTACGAACACCACCACCGCTGTTCCTAGCAATCACGAATGGGGTGGGTTTCAGGTAAGCGGTGTTGTGCAGGAGGGAAGGAATTCAACTGTCGCCTGGGTTAGGTGTGTCTGTTCGGTTATGATAATCCCAAAGTGTGAACCAAACGTTTTTGAACACATAAAATCGGATGGTGTAATCGGACTTCACCCACCTCGACTATAGACGAGATGCACAATCTAATCTTCCACGAGGTGGATGCTGTGGCATGGCAGACAGTGCGAAACGCTCTTTCTTTGTCTGTAGTCCAGACGCAATCAGAGATGATTTTTATCATCAGCCCACTAACTTTCTGCATACAGCTTGGCACGGGGAACTTGTAGTACTGTACGGAGACTTAAACGCTCACGTAGGAGTACCAAGTAATAACTTGTGCGATACGTGGTCAGCACTGTTGCGGTACTCGTCGATCACCCAACGATGAAAGTTTGTTGTTCTTCTGTGCTGCTGACAACGCATTTCTGGTTAGTACTAATTTTCGGCGCTGCAGACACCAGCGTACCACCTGGAGAACTCTGTCGCCAAGTCAATCGTGGGTACATACTGACCGTTTAGCTATTATCGGTCGATGGCTTGGGTGTTTACAAAACTGTAAGCTAATCTGGAGTACCTGTCCGGATTCTCGTCGTGCATTGGTGCCTGCTAAGCTCACTTTACGTTTCGATGAGAAGCCACCTCCTCGTTAAACGCAAATTGGTTTGTCTAAAACAACAGAGCTACAGGCGCCTTACACCCATCTCGGCGCGCTTACCTCTGGTCCATGATCCCAGCCATCTAATAACATTGAGGGGCGCTGGTTACATGTTCAACATGCAATGCATAAGTATGATACTGCCTCCTTCAGCTGCCAACCGCCGGGTTTTTGTGCGATCACCCGAACTTCTTGAGGGTCGCTGGAGTACTCCATTTAGAAGGGCTATTTACTTACCCGGAACTGCGGTGAAGCATGGTAGGCACAACGCTCTGTCTAAATAGGACGAGTCACTGCTATCTTTCCTCACGGAGGATCAGTTCAAGTGCCTCATCTTTGTCTGCGGCCTCCAGTCCCCCAATGATGCTGACCTTCGTACACGCCTGCTCAATCGGATCCAACAAGACGAGTCAGTTACCCTTCAGGACCTCACTACTGAAGGCCATCGACTGCTCAACTTGAAACATGACTCTGCCTTGGTCCAGAATCCTGCTCAGTCCTCAACTGCTGTCAACACAGTCGCATTTCCAAGGCAACAGCAACAACCCTCCCCAACGAACCGCCCAGTGAACCCTGCCTCCAAGAAGACGCCGCCCTCTCCTTGTTGGCATTGCGGCGCATGGCACTACACGCGTTACTGCCCCTTCAAGCAACACCGCTGTCAACGTTGCAAAAAGGTGGGCCACAAGGACGGCTACTGTCAGTCACGCACGTCGGGCAGTCAACGCGCAACTAACAAGCGGCCACGCCCACCTCGGTCCAAACCAATCGCCAGGTCCAGCAGCTTACTTGCTTCCTTCAAAGTCGACGTCGCCTCACGCAGGAAGTTCGTGTCCGTACTGATCAACGGGCACCCAGCTCGTCTCCAGCTTGACACTGCGTCCGATATCACGATCATTTCCAATCGACTGTGGAAGTCAATCGGCCGCCCGCCAGTCCAGCTGACATCCCATTCCGCCACCAGCGCCTGTGGTGGTAAAGTGCAATTGCATTGTCGTGTCAGCTTCAAGAACAAAGCCATCGATGGAGTCTGTTATCTCTCTGATTCAAATCTCAACCTACTTGGTCTCGACTGGCTTGAACAACTCGGCCTGGCAGAACTACCAATCACGGACATTTGCAATCGATTGCAGTCCTCCACAGCGAAGCCACCACGCATGGCGGATGAACTCATTCAACGCTTCAAGTCGGTGTTCGACGAAAGTCTTGGCTGCTGCACCCGTGCCCAAGCGGTTTTGCACCTCAAACCTGCGGCCCAACCTGTTTTTCGCCCAAAGACGCCCCGTACCATACGCTGCTTTACCTCTCGTCGACCAGGAACTCAAACGCCTTGAGGATCTGGGAGTGCTGACGCCTGTCACCTACTCATCCTGGGCAGCCCCCATCGTTGTCGTGAAGAAGGCCAATGGATCAGTTCGTATCTGCGCTGATTTCTCTACCGGGCTCAACGCTGCTTTGGAAGCTAACTGCCATCCACTGCCCGTCCCTGAAGACCTGTTCACGATACTTAACGGTGGAACGTGCTTCGCCAAGCTCGACCTGGCCGATGCATACCTGCAGGTCGAAGTCGCCCCACAATCCCGTGGTCTGCTGACGATCAACACACATCGCGGTCTGTACCAGTACACCAGACTGCCATTCGGTGTCAAGACCGCCCCAGCCATTTTCCAGCAGATCA
The DNA here is from genome assembly GCA_014220965.1 of Paragonimus kellicotti. NCBI lineage: Eukaryota > Metazoa > Platyhelminthes > Trematoda > Plagiorchiida > Troglotrematidae > Paragonimus > Paragonimus kellicotti. Next base: position 54,128 of record LOND01002929.1, on the reverse strand, counting down.
TGGATGCCATGCTATCCGGCCTGCCTGGCACGGCTGCCTACCTGGACGACATCATCATTTCTGGGCGAACGCGTGACGACCTTCGAGAACGAATCGCGGCCGTTCTCCAACGCGTCCAAGATTACGGGTTTCGGCTTCGAGCGGACAAGTGCCAATTTTTCATGTCGTCCATCAAATACCTCGGTTTCGTCTTCAACGCTACCGGCCGCCGTCCAGACCCCTGAGAACGTTCGTGCCATCCAGCACATGCCACCTCCGAAGGATGTTTCATCGCTTCGTTCGTTCCTGGGTCTCGTCAGTCATTACGGCTCTTTCTTGCCTTCGCTGCATGACGTCCGAGCGCCTCTGAACCAACTTCTCAGAAAGGACACACAATGGCACTGGTCTCCGGAGTGCGCACGAGCCTTCGACAAGATCAAGTCCATGCTGGGATCAGAACTTTTGCTGACTCACTTCGATCCCAGCCTCCCTATCGTCGTAGCGGCAGATGCCTCCAACTTTGGTGTTGGCGCCGTGATCTCTCACGTCTTCCCCGACGGATCTGAGAAAGCTGTTATGCACGCTGCACGCACTCTCACAAATACTGAGAAGTCGAGAAGGAAGATTTGGCACTCATCTTTGCGGTGAAAAGTTTCACAAGATGATCTACGGCCGCCACTTTACCCTTCTAACGGACCACAAGCCACTTCTTTCCATCTTCGGCTCAAAGAAGGGCATACCTGTATACTCTGCCAGCCGACTGCAGCGCTGGGCCACCATCCTCGTCAACTATGACTTCGACATCTGCTATCGTCGAACTGAGGATTTCGGCCAGGCTGACGCCCTTTCGCGACTCATCAGCAACCAGCATCCCGTTGAAGAAGACAGTGATCGCCGCTGTATCCATTGAGAACGATGTACGCCAAACACTTCTCGATGCCATCCGTGCAACTCCAACTACGGCGTCTGATGTCAAACTCGCTTCGGAAACTGACCGCGTGCTGCAGCAAGCAATCACATACGTCCAAACCAGATGGCCATCAACTCCACCATCCGGTGAACTCCGCCAGCTCTACCTACGACGCGAATCCCTCTCAGTCGTCGACTCCTGTCTGATGTTCGCTGACCGCGTCGTCATTCCGTCTTCGCTACGCCAATCTGTTCTCAGACAGTTTCATTCCGGACACCCTGGTGCGGGACGTATGAAAGCGATCGCCAGGAGCTACGTCTACTGGCCTGGCCTCGACAACCAGATTGAAGATCTGGTTAAGCAATGCAGCCGCTGCGCGCGTCAAGCCTCAGCCATGGAAGCAACCCGAACATCCGTAGTCACGTATCCAAGTATATTTTGTGGGACCCCTCGTCGACGTATGCCTCATTATGAGGGATGTAACAACCTACGACGGATTTTCAGCCAACATGGCCTGCCGGAGACGCTTGTCTCGGACAATGGATCGCAGTTTACCTCGGTCCAGTTCAAGGAGTTCTGTATCCAGAACAACATCCGGCATCTGCATTCACCACCATACCACCCACAATCCAATGGTCAAGTCGAGCGTTTCGTCGACACTTTCAAGAGAGCACTTATGAAGTCTCGCGGGGAGGGACCGACCGAAGAAGTGCTGCAAAGGTTCTTGCTCACTTACCAGAACCACCCCGAATCCGGCGATTCCCAATGGACTCTCGCCTGCAGAAGCTCTCATGGGCCGCAAGCTGAGGACAAAATTCGACGCGATGATTCCAGTGGAAAAACTCCCGGGAGATACGCAGCAGCTCTCCCGACGTGGATTTGCTGTCGGCGATCTAGTCTATGCCAGGAACTATCATCCAGGTCGCCCCACTGGATAGCAGCAACAGTCCAGCAATCGGAACGGCACGGTCCTTTACGACGTCAACGTCGGAAGCGACATCTGGGTGCGCCACCGGAACCAACTCCGCCCACGCCATTCCTCAAGCACTGGACAAGTTCAGAATCAATTGCCACTGGACCTACTTCTCGACACCTTCGAGATCAGGCGCCCGACAGAACAAATTCCCGCAACGGCTACTTCAGCAACCTCAACCCTAGACCGAGCAGAGAGCTGTCAGCTTTGCAACCAAGGCGATGGACGGACCGCAAACGCAAGCCCACCTGTCCAATGCAGCTCGATCCCCGTCAACGGCGGTACCAATAATGCTCAACAGGGGAGGTGTTGGGAAAAGGCACTTTTCCCAAAAATTCGCCTTATTTGCCGAGAAAAATGATTTTTCATTTTTGGGAATTTGAATGCCCGCCAGAATTCTCGAACATTCGAGAATTCACGCTCGCCTCTGATTGGTCCGTTGGGTGGCCTAGGCCCAAGGCCGCTCAAAACCTATAAATACAGTTGCTGTAAACCACTATTTTGCCTTCGGGCTGAGCAGCAAATAAAGCTCGTTTGAAGGCCGTCTTTTCCTTACTTGTTGGGGATCTAAGTTGCGAGAGTTGGGTTCCGATATTTGCGCTCTGATTTTCGTGCAGTTTTGCGATATCGTTGCGTTCGTTCGTGATAGAGATACTGCTCGTGGTCTTTCGTTTGTTCTTGCCTTTCTCTTTCAGGGGGCTCGTAACTCCGCTCTCGCACGAACATTAGACTCGTTGCATGTCGATGTCTGCTGTATCTCGGAGACTAGAATCCAGGACAGTAGTCAACGTATGGAACTAACAGCACCCGCACTGTCTACCCGATACTGGTTATACACTTCGGGTGACTCCACGGCCGCCGCTACCGGTCAGGCTGGAGTAGGTATAGTCCTCAGCACGACGGCCGCAGCCGCATTAGTAGATTGGATTCCTGTTAACAGTAGACTGTGCCGTCCGCTTGGCAGGTTCTGTTAAGGCCAGCTCTAGACGCAAAACCTTCAGAAATCTTTTCATTATGTCTGCTTATGCTCCAACTGACTGTAGTGACACCGGCGTCAAGGACGCCTTTTATTCGGATCTGGCCGCTCTCCTTCGGTCGACACGTGGCTCTGATATAGTCGTTCTGGCCGGAGATATGAATGCCCAGGTCGGCCGCCTTGGTGAGGCCGAGTCTCGTTTAGGTGGCAGGTTTGGGATAGCATCACATCGCTCGGATAATGGCGGGCGGCTGTTGCAGCTGAGCATGAGCTATTTTTAGCCAGCACTAGTTTTAGGCATCGTGCACGTCATTGTTATACTTGGCGCCCGCCTTCTCCGAATCAGGCCTGGTCTCAGATAGACCACATAGCTGTTAGTTATAGGTGGCGGGTTCCATTCAAGACTGTCGTTCTTATTGGAGCACATACTTGGATTCAGATCATGCGTTGGTACGTTGCCGTTTTGTTCTTACTTTTGCTGGGCAACGACCCCACCGACAGCAACGGTTAGCTGTTGAGAAACTGGCTTTACCATCGGTAAAGCATAATTACCAAGCTAACCTTAAAAAAAAACAGGTTTAGCAGTTCTCATCCGAGCGATCCTAATAGCTGCTGGGCCGATATCTCAGTCAATTTATAAAGCGGATAGTTTATCATACGGTACAATGGTTCCTGTGGATAAAAAAATCGTTGGACTTAGATAAATCCTTGGAGTTGTGAAATGCCAGATTCAACATACCTCCTGACAGTTTATATGACAGGTTTAGGTGAAGATTATTCCGGTAGGAGCTGAGGTACTGAGTAGCCTAATAACGCTGATGATGTGAGCTTGGGTTCGAGTCTGGAGAAGTTTGAAGAGAATGAAGACCGCTTTTGTGTTTCTGAACATCATGCAGACCATTTCAGGTTATCCGTGTCAGTGTTTCGGACTGTGTCTTGTTAATGAACCTATCAGCGAGACACATGGCACTCTCTACTGTAATAATTCCGGAAGGGACAAACGTGTTACTGACGCAAACTTGTAATGTGACATTCTGTTCGTTAGACTTAGAGCCACCTGCTAAGACTGAGGTACACAATTGCATTTCAGTTCTCAAGCGTAATAGGACTGCTAGTCCAGGTGATCTTGTGCCAGCACTTCTCAAAGAAAGTGGGGAGGTGTTTGTAAAGGCACTTATTCAGCTGTTTTAGCTTTTGTGGACGACGGAAACCGTATTCAAGAAAGGTGTCTGGGGCCCTTACGGAAAACGGGGACTAGCTTGCCTCAGTAATTACTACTAGGGTTTTTGCATCCGTTATACTTCGTTGTTTCATTGCAGCTCCGGTGACAAACGTTAGGGGAGAACAGACAGGGTTTCACCTTGGATCTAGGTGCATTGATCGGTTTTTTACTTTTCGCCAAATTCTGGAGCATTGTCATGTATACCGCCAGCCAACAATTGCCGCAATTCTCCACTATAAAAGTGCGTTTGGTTCCGTCTTCCGATCGGTCCGCACTTCGATTGCCGCTCAAAAACACAAAGTTTACCGAGACAGGTCTGTGAACGTAGTCTCAGTGCTCTAGTCTCATACTTCACATTCACCCATTTTGTTTACTACTGTCGTAGACAAAATGTCAGAGGACTGTCTGTGGTACTCACAAAACACCAGCGGGGTTCACCTATCCGACGGAGGCCTGACTGGCCTCGGCGATGCTGACGATAAGCTGTTGTCGCACAACGATTTTCAAGCAGTACAGGCAATGCTGGGCGCTGTTTCATGCTATGCTACGTACTTTGAAATACGTTTTGCAGCTTCAAAGTGCAAAGTGCTTTCTCAAGTTTGCTGTGGTTACGCCAATTTGATGTCGAATTGTTGCGACCCCCTGACAGAGGAAAAGCAGACAAACGAACAAAGACCACAAGCAGTATCTCTATCACGAACGAACGCAACGATATCGCAAAACTGTACGAAAATCAGAGCGCAAGTATCGGAACCCAACTCTCGCAACTTAGAATATCCAACAAGTAAGGAAGAAAGACGACCTTCAAACGAGCTATATTTGCTGCTCAGCCCGAAGACAAAATAGTGGTTGTATAGCAACTGTATTTATAGGTTTTGAGCGGCCTTGGGCCTAGGCCACCCAACGGACCAATCAGAGGCGAGCATGAATTCTCGAATGTTCGAGAATTCTGGCGGGCATTCAAATTCCCAAAAATGAAAAATCCATTTTTCTCGGTAAATAAGGCTAATTCTTTGGGAAAAGTGCCTTTACCCAACACGAATAATGGAGTTTCAGAGGTCTCTGAACTGCATCATCAACGGCGAAGTTGTAGGGAAATGAAATACGTGCGCTTATCTGTAAGGCTGCTGCGTATTTAAAGAATCTGGTACTTTTCTGGCGATAGTGAAGCACCTCTCTTAAGCTTAAGGGTCGCGTATTTAAGGCGACAGTGAGGTTTGTATTATTGTGCGGCAGCGAAACTTGACCGTTCATGGTAGAACTTATGAAAGGTCTCCAGGTATTTGACTATCAGTGTGTTCGTTCGATCGCTCTCATCGGGTGGCATCAACGAGTAAGCAATAATAAGATGAGGAAGCGGATATTTGGTTGTGATTGTCTGTCGTGTTCTTTTGTTCATTCCCTAGATTTTAGCAAACTTAGATGGTTGGGCCATATATTAAGGATGCAATCTAGTTGCCTGCCACACCGAGCACTCTTTGTCGACGCTGCGGTCGACTGACGTAAGGTTCGTGATGGACGTGATCTGGCGTAGGGAAATAATATCGTTCACGGATGGGTAGGCATCTGTAGGTCAGATTGGCCTTCGAGGCTGGGGACCTCGCGATTCACAAAGCTGGTGACTTGAGACGTCAGGTTGGATGGTGGCTAATTGGGTTTATTGGCGTGAACGATGTCTGGTCGGATTGTCTACGAAGTAGGTGCGCCTAACGACGTTGGGCAGTGAAAGCCGTAAGGAAGCTGTCTTGCTAGTGTTGCCTTATTTTCACTTATAGTTCAGTTGTTTGTTTGCAATGTGTGACCCTTGATGTTGATTGTTTGAAGATGGACGTGGTTTTTTCTAGTAGTTAGGTCCCCTCCTCTCTCCTTTTGCTTCTCGCTTCTTATACGAAGTTTGCTTTTTTTTCTCCATGGTTGTGTGATGGTTAAGCATCAATGAAAACCACTGATGTAATTGCTGTCTACTATGACGATGATGAGGATCATCATCATCATGGTAGGCGACGGATGGCTGGAAGCCATGTATAGGCGAGACGTTTTGCGAAGTCAATAGAAAGACGTTCAGGACATTGAACTGAACGTTTCCAGCAACACCTCGACTAGAAGCTTGCGCGATCGACCACGCCTTCGGACATCCCTATTCCTACTGGTGTATTGACTTTTCTCCGCACTCAGAAACAGAATTTCCACTTGAGATTGAATTTTCCAAACGTCACAAGATGTCCATGTCAGTGAAGTCGTTTCGAATAACTGGGGGTTTGATTGACGTCATCCTGACTTTTAAGAATAGCCCACACACTTCATGTGGAAACGATCAACGGATTATCGTGTCCTGTTGTTTCGAAGCTACTTGCGGCCATTTCTCCTCGTATACAAGGCTCAATGCGTGATGAGCATATCCACGAGGAGTAGCCAGACTGCATTGATCACACCTTCATACCCCGCCATTTATATGGAAAACTGATAACCGTTATCTTTTTAGACATCAGAGGGACCTTTGATCCACTTTACAAAGTTGAACTCTGGGGCTGTCTACCAAGAAAGTGTGCTTGAGAAGCATGTCAACCCCTTGAATGCAGTTCGCTGTCAGATCTCTGACATGGGTAGGACTTGTGACAGTGTGTCCTCGACCCTCAGCATCTTAAAGGGGTACAAGAAGGTTGTTTGGGCTCCACCTTCCTATTCAACTCTACAGTAGAAGAAATCTTCTAATACGTCTGATGCACCACGAATGTGATGGTGTAGGGATCCTCCCAGACTTTTGGCTTCGAAAATTCGAACACGCAGATGCTATTGCTCTAATCTGTGAGAATTCACGGGGGGTGGCCCGAAGCATTTTCGAGAGGTTGGTTACTTCATTTTGATATGGCCTTTACACCTGCGTGTAAGGTATTGTTGCAAGATTGGCAGGATTATCCGCCTGCTCCTATCCTTTTTGATAAGCCGTCGGGGGCAGTCTAGAAGTTCATGAACTTTAGAAGCCTTCTCAGCGCTGGTGGGATGTGTGCTGAGCGCATATATCGTATAACTAGGGCTTGAATGGCGTATGCCAGTTTACACCACTTGTGGTGCCAGCATGACCTCAATCTTTATGTGAAAGGCCGAATGAATATTGCCATTGCAAAGTGGGTCTCATTCTAAGGTTGTAGAACCTGGTCCATCCGATCATAGGATGTTCACAGTGTCCGTTTGCGACCATTTGTGTCTCCGGGGCACTAGCAATCTGCCGTTAGAACATCGTGTCAGTGGTGACGACATTCACCGAAATGTCTTCGAGAGGGACAGTGATATTATCTCAGGCTTCGTTGCCTTGGTTTTCTCAACACCCGGCCAACTCACTGTTTGCCACATCGGGACTCGTGTACTACTGGTGGATTAAGCTGGCAGTGGCAGCTTTGTGGCCTACGTATGACATGGGTTCGGGTTTTGAGGACATTGACACATACGCTTTCTTCATTAGGGCGTCCCGGCCTCCAGAGGACACTGAACACCTTTAATTGAGAACTGTTTGATATGGTGAAGCATGACGGTCAGTAATGCTCGCGTCGCGAATCTCTATCCATTAATGTAATTTTTCCCACCATATCTCTTCTTAGCCCTACTCAATCCCTTTTTCTTTTCATGTTTTATGGTACTTTGTTTCGTGTTAAATAGTTAGGGTGGGCACCTGCTGACCACATATATAAATCTTAAGTCAAGTTTGAGATACAGTTCAACATTTGCACAACTGTGCTGATTGGACGTCAGCTCCACCAATTAGGTTGCTTAGGGCGTTTCTAGAAGGTGCTAAATTTCTTTTTCTCTTAGGCTCATTTTTTTATCTTTAAATCTGGCACCGTTGTACAGTGTATTTGCATGGAACGAACAAATTAGTTTTTCCTTCGCGTCCTCCCTTTTTTGGACAAAGGAAGTTCGAGATTTTTCGGGAATTGAAAAGCCAAGCATTCTGAGGGAGACTTTCATTATGAAAATTTGGTTTGTCGTTACAGTTCCCGAGGTTTTATCGCAAACGCAATATAATCTGTATCAAGTGTGCTTATTGTATGAACAACGTGACAATGTGTTAGCACCTATCTCGGAACCTTGCTAGCTCACGACCGACAACCAAGATACTGAAAGTGAGTACGGTTTATGCTGAGTGGGTCTTGCTCTTCGGTTGCTGGCGTAGCTCGTGCTCTACCGCCCATTGTTCACTGCGGCTGCTGATGGTCGTATGGAATCGGAAGACGGTCGGTCAGTGACATGATCATGATCGATGAAGGCTTTGATTACTTTATCAAGCAGGGTTGGTGGGTTCTATCTGCCGGCTTGGGGGATGCACGATCATCCGCGTCGCCGGTCAAAAATGCTGTCGAACGTGGCAGTGTATCGTAACTTCTGGCGAGTCTACGTCCATAAGGTTGACAACTGTTCTTCAGGAATTTCCATTGTTCCACTTTGTTTGTCTAGCGTTTCAGTGGTCTACTTTCAGCAACAATCCGAACCACTGTACCTTCGCTCCGCCTCAGTGCTGAATAGGCCTGTGTATGTGCGTTGCTTACCTAGGTGGTGTATTGTAAGCTGTGAACGAAAATAATCATGATCTCAGTAAATTTTTCGCATGACCAGGGCAACAACCATTTGCTTAACACTATCGCGAGTAGTGTTTACTGGCTTCATATACACAAATACTATGTGTTTGTCTTTTGAATTTAGTACTTGGTGGTAACATGAACTGAATTGATGGTGTTGGGTTTGAGGATTTTCATACGACTGACGTCTTATGGAAGATTCACATTTTTTGCCCAGTCTTGTCGTTCCGTATGGGGCTTACTCAAGCGAAAAGTGCGGCTATTGTAAGGGCAAAGCAGATGGACTTCACACTACTTGGGGTAAGTGCATTTTACGAACACGGTCCTCTCCAAAGGCATTTTGTAGGCATGTCTGCAAAACGCCTTACCGTCACTGATTACCAATATATGATCGATCGTGGATGGCGTCGGTACGTACGTTTCTTTTGTTTTCTTTGAATATGTGAATCAAAGATCCGGGACCTATTGCTACAAACCCCTGAATGAGGTCACTTGCTGTCCTTGCTACACCATTCGTTGTAATGCCTTGGACTTTCGGCCGTCACGTTCTCAAAAGCGTCTGTTGAAAATGGTCGCGTCGTTTCTTAAAACTGGTGAAGTATTTGGAAAAACTCACACGATTGCTGAAGACTGGCGGTCAGATCCGACTGAACTGCATCAAAAGTGTGCGGGAGAGTTCGTCATGGATGCAAAGGGCGATGTTCCATCATCCTTCAGATCTAGTAAGTACACCACTATGTTTCAATTTTGGAAAAACTACTGGGAAATACCTCGATTTCAACTGGATTGATCTGGTGATAGTAGTCGTATGCTCTTTGTCTATCAACTGAGCTATGACGCAACGTGCGGATTTCGCAATTCTCACATTCGGACTCAGTGTGAAGATAAACATACTAAAATACGTTCTCGCAATTATCCTCAGTGCATTTTATGCGCAAGTTTGACAGGTAGCTTGCATTAAGAGAACTCCCTAGTTATTTTGTTTGTTGAGAGCACCCCTGGCTCACCGCAAATACCACAGACACGACGAAATTCGTATGCATCATAAAATGGAATACTGCTGAATACTTCTAATTTGTCTATTATTTGGTCTGTTGATTGCACTTCACACAGTTAATAGGCCCGAATCTTATTGTGGATGGTTTGATGGACTCTGTGTGACAATGGGATGAGTGGACAACTTCATCCGAATGTGCAACTCCCGGGATTCTAGCGTGTTCTCGTTGTTCAGCTGATAGAGCAAATAGCGTGTAAAAACGATTTCTCTCCTTGATTCGTATCCAATCGTATTCCAGGTTGTTCGCCGCATGGTCCTCTCTTAGTGAGTTCATCTATGTAAACATAGTTTTCAGCTGTTTACTGAAGTCGATTTGTACCCTCTTTTGAGCTCTTCACTTATTTATTGTAGTCTGATCGTAATCTAAGTAGATGCATTCCATGCGATCTGCTCCATGTGTGGTTTTCTACTATATAGCCTTATAGTTCTACGCCTATCACACTCGCTTTGATAGTTAGATAGATTGTTGTTAATTGAGGCATTTACGTTGTTTGAGTAGCCGTGGTTTTGAACATTGCATTTCTGTTTTCATTTCATGTATTTATTCTAGGCGTTTCTCCATCAAAATAGTTTCATGCACACACTAAAGTTATCTTGTTTGGCATTAATTCACTATTGTTTTCAGCCGAGTTCTGCAGGTATGGAATCATTTAGGTTTTCTCTCTTATGTTCTTCTTGGGTTATTTTGACAGTTCGACGTAGTATTGATTTCATTTGACTCTCTATTATGCAGTGAATCACCTTCTTCAGTTATTTATAGTCGATTTTGTAGTGTTCTTTTTGAACTGAATTCAACGACGTCAGTCATCTTAGACGTCCTTTTCGGGGCGGTGTTTATAGAATCGTTGAGCTTCATTTTTTTCTGTCCGGAAGGTAATAAAGGCTACGATCGTGCTTAAGTGGGAACACGTCGAAGATTTGCTGGGTTGCTGCTAGAAAGCACTAATGTCGTTTTAACCAGTTGTTACTCAGACATGGTAGTTTTCATCACAAGAGATACTTTTGAGACTGGTTGTCTGGCGGATGCGTACTTGTCTGCGACGATAGCTAATTAGAGTCCCTTGTTTATCCTCTTCGCACAATGAGCCTAAACAACAGTGGTAAAACATCATCTGATGTTTGCTGCCCTAGTGATTACAGTGCGTTCCGGTCGTCTAATGGAAGCAGGCTTTCTGCAAAAGCAAGTCTTGTAGAACATAAGTAGGTCGATAATCTAACCTTTGGTAGCCTATTTGGGCCATTATCTTGCACGTGTGGTACATATCTTTGAGAATCTTGCTGAATCCTGTATTCTCAGTTTGGCTGACGCACATAAGAATCACACAAATTAAATGTTTTCGTATCTTTGAGAATTTACAAATTAAGCTTTTCAGATGATTGGACAGAATTTACTGATGTCGTATTCAGAAACAGGATAGCTCAACGCAAAGATATCGCTTCTCATCCCAAAGTTAGAGAGACGCAAATAGAAAGACACTCGTAGAGATATCATACAGCGGACACAAAAATGACGTCATTTTTGAACTGCAACACGTGATCTACGCAATATTGTCACGCATTGGTAATGGTCTTCACCATCACAATGTTGTGGTAGTGAAGTTGACTGTCGGTATGTAAAGCAATGAACTGTGAGCAAAATGAAACGTCCAGTATGTGTACATCACGTACTTGTACACCTTTGATTGCTCGTACCTCATGTAACGTTTGGGAAGCGTTGAAGTTCATGTGTGGGTTAACCCGCACGTGTTTAAAAGACGTCAACCTTGATGTGGTTGGCGCTAAAAGTGTGCCTGATTATCTGTGTATAGCCCAAAGTGTCAGTACTGACAGACATTCTCTAAGTTAAGACCTGAGAAAGCGGCTAGACCAGATTGTGTTTCTTCATTCCTTTTTATTTGATACGGATCCTTATTGCTTATTGTTTTCCGTAGTTGAATATTGGAAGAAAAGTTACAGATAGTTCGATAAATTTTCGTTTCATACTAATCTAACAGAAAGCCGCAATTTTACCCTACTGCTTGTCAATGACTTTTCCGAAAGTTCCGGAATAGTATCCTCCAAAGTAAAAGCGCAAATTTCAGTCGGATTAAGCGCGGTTTGTGAGACTTGCTAATCTACTCTTTACTGACTACTTCCCTTAGTTCATCCTATTTCTGCCGCCTAATAACCCGTGTGGTACCGTTTGGTTCTACTTTGTGGATTTGGGTATTGTACTTAGCACCTTTCATCGAAACATCCTTATTAAACTTCTCTATTATGACGATCTTAATCCTATCTATCTGAGATCCTCAATACTTGAATGCAATTTATCCTCACGTTCGGTCGAATATCACTCTCAGTTTTCAACTGCTGGTTTCTCTCACGGTAATTTCAGATGATTTGCACCAATCATTTACCGTCCTTTCTTGCAAACCCGTCAAATATGTAAATCATCACTTGCATGAAATTTGGCGCACTGAACTCGAGTTCTCCTTAGTTTTCTCACTATCTGTGTATCAAACGGACATTTTTTAGTGAATTTGGAAAACGATTACTGGCACAAACTAGAGTATTTTATCGTCCTTTTTTAACATGACGTGTTTCTTATATACATGTTTTCAGCTCATTAAGTGACTATACAGCTGACGCTTCATCTATCAGGTATGTTTAGGCCCTTCTTGCCTTGGCTTGAAACAACTTCTAGTTAAAGGCACGCAGGCACATGCATACCGACATCGCGTGACTCAATAGTTGTTAGCATACAACCACTCGTCAGCTGGACTGCGATGTGACACATGCAAGTCGTTTTGATTCAGGCAACGGGCCCAGTGGCCACTGGATTGTGTGACGGTAGTGTGACTGATTTTTCATGTGATCGGCTTGCCGAGCTGCACAGTGTTTGTTGATTACTTATTTGCTTGCGTGATTTCCTCACAGACAGTCTCTCACGCCGGACAAGCCATATGGTTGTCCTGAGTTGTCCGGTGAGGTAAACAAACAGTTTAAGAACACTATGATTGATGCCCGCTTGCTTAATGGTAGGAGACTGGGTTGAGTTAGATTATCCGCTTCCGGAGATCTAGCATTATGTTAACGAAAAAAGATCTTTCAGCTGCAAGCACATCGACCTTAAACCAACAACGCCGTCCTCGATTTTGTGATCAGTTGATTAGTTCAGGAAAATGCGTTTGGCGCGTGGTCCAGCTAAAAGTACCAAGCCACGGTCAGTTACTGACGACGTCCGAACTCTCGTAATTGTACCAAACCAAGATTACAAGTAAGCCTCGGACTGCCACCAGAACATTGTGGTGTCCCCGCGCTTTCAGCGCATGAATATCTGGGGCACTGTACATTAAGACATCCACAGAACTGCCGCTCCGCTTTACAACGACGCAGATCACTGTCACCAATATTATGCTTGGCATTTCTATCAAGGGGATATTCATTGATGAAAGGGGCCGACCGGAAAGAATTAGAGTGTACAAGGAACAAAGATGTTGACATGAACTATTAATGTAAACACGTTCAATTTTAGTCCCAAATACTGAAATCTGATCATCCTTACTGTTTCCTTCGGTGGTTAGCAGTTGTCGCATTACGATATAAAATTGAGAGTTAATCATCAGTACACGTTAATGTTAGCGACCACGGCGACGCTGCCTCAGAGGTCTCCGCATATTCACACTGACTCAGCAGCACTAATAGTATATGGTTTAATACGTTGACGTGTTTGACGACCACTGAGTGTCCACTGAAGTTTAACCCCAATCCACGGAGAACGGAAAGTGACAAGATTCATTGTAATGCTCCATCATGAGTGATATTCCCTCATTCAGCACCACCATTGTTAACAGACATCGATTTGTTTATTTGAGTATTAGGTTGTTTCAGTGAGTATGCACGTCATTTCGCCTGGGCGGCTGTTGCTTTTTCAGGCATTTTTACTCACCGAAATCGGAGGGCTATTTGCACACAGCTCTAACAGGTTCGCCGTTGTGCACACTTAATGTGCTTAAAGGTCAGCGGCCTTAGCGATCAACTTAGGTGTTCTACTTGGAGCATTTTCTGTGGCTTAAAAGATTTACATGATACTTAAAATTCCCTTTGCCACAACACCATCATTTTAGTCACACATAAAGTTACATATTTGGTTATAACTCGGTGACATAGTTCGTGTACGGAACTCACATAACATCTCAATGACTCATCTTCAAGTGACCGATAGTTTTGGTTTTAACACGATCATTGAAATCTGTATTTTATCTCTTCTTTCAGGAATATTTACTTGCTGACATTTACAACTCTATCGATCTGTTAAAAAAAAAATAGATATGCTGATTGATTTTGTTTGCAAAGTCAGGCTAAGGTTTTGACTGTATTTCGTTTTGTGGACTTTACAAATGGTAATTTTAACTTCGTATATCCGTTCCGTTCTGTAGACTCTCGTTCGGGAGGGAATAAAAAGTTGCGCGTTAGCCCACCACCCTTGGATATCTGCAAACCTGTTCAGCAGACCGAACTTTCTTGTGTGTTGCCAACCGGTGACTCGACTCCCCACGTGGATCCTGCCAACAAGCGTTCTGGTATTGTGAAATCACGTGCTCGCCGCTGGGAGGCTAAATTGACTCGACTGGAAACTCGTGCCTCTAAGGAGAATAGATCGATAACAGACCTGTTAAAGGTGAGACTCGGACCTTGTTACACTTTTTACTGGGTTTACCACTTGTATCTCCATTGTTTCAGTAGATGGTTTTTTCTGACATTTTTGTGGTCTCACAGCTTACCTTCCCCCCCCCCCCCCCCSRCCCTTGTGATACAATTCGCTCATGCACCAATTTCACATTATGATCTTTAACTCGATCTTCTCTGGAGAATGATCTTATTGTTAACTTGAGCCAACTGTGAGATGCTTGCTATTTGCCAGATAAATATCGGACCTGGTATTTCGTGAGGATGGAGTCACTTTATTCCATATTTTCACATACATTTGTGCTGTTTTGACCTGTTTACATGATAAGGTTAGTGCGAGGAATGTAAAGTAAGTGGTGACCATTTGATAGCTACAGATAGGCTGCGTGAATCCGGTGATCGTTTCGTCTGCCTGGGTACTGCTTTATCATCATCCGCTTGTAATATTGCTTACGTGGTTTTTATGTAGTTAGTGAATGTATGAGCCGCATTTGCCAACCTTCGATTTCTATGACTGCGGTATAACGTCCGGTTTGGGGTTTGGGGTATTGTTTTTCATGTGACGTCTTCTTTCGTGTGGTTTGCAATTTTCGCTCATTGACACATGTATGAGCTTTCAATTGTTGATTATCATTTTCTTTGCAGTTGACTTTCATTAGGACGTCTGATGCTATCGGCAACGCCACGTTCAATCGGCGCGTATTTAAGAGGCCTCCAGCTTGGCATTCAAATGGGGTGACATACAGTCCGTATTTAGTGGGCTATCCTCTTTCCAAGTAAACAGTGTAACGATGATTGGATGTGTGTTAGCTGATAATGTTTGTCTCTGTTGAAAAGAAAACACGAATTGTGTCGCTTGGATTTATGTATACGAAAGATACGTTGATGACCTTTTTACCCTGTGAGTGAATCAGCCAGGTGGATTCTGCTTTCACGAGTCATCGTCATTTTCAACTTTTAGGCGTACTTATAGGTATAGTGGTTCGAGTTTTCACCATTCCTAGCAGTAGTTCACGAAGTGCTCAAATAATAATTAAGAGTAAGTTTTCAAGAAAGAAACGTTCGTTAAAACACAACAGTCATGCGGATACATGCTCACCATAAACTATGGCACACTGTCATACCCGAAAATCTCTCCACCCAACAGTGTACCTGGCCACACAGTCTGCAGCGGGGCGAGCGGCATCTCTCAATTGCTGAGCTTTCAGAGCCTATGGCCATATTGTCGCCTGGCCACTGTGCGGTCTTTTCCAGTCGTCAGCAGCCGGAATGAAGCTTGCGCAGTTCGGTGGACCCTCCATGGGCATACGAAGTATCTGACTTAGCCAGCGTTGGCCGTACTATTGTTATCTTGGTTCTCCGTCGCGAACTCGGAGATTCTCTACCGCGCCGCCTGATGGTCACAGTGCTTACACGATCAGCCTTTTTAATTACAGACTAACTGACAGAAGTCATCATTACCGAATGCGGAGAACTTATACCCCTTCCTTTTCGAACGTGCCAGGTCTCTGGTCTACATTTCGACAGCGTGTACACCAACTTGATTACTGATATTGGAGAAGACAATCAGTTCCTCCTTCTAGACGTTATGTTAACTAGACTTAACGTTAAATCTTTTAGTAGAAGTGTTCCATCGAAAAGAACGCAAAATGGGCTATTCGAAATGTTTGCTTATGGGCATAGACCTATGCTGGCATACTCCCTTAGTGTTCACTGTATCTGTTCGAGTGAAACCATGACCAGAACGTTTGGTTTTATCCTCACATCTTATTACAAATGGCTGTTCTACGCGTTTCGTTCACAAAAGTTCCGAACCACTTGATATATCACCCGTTGTGTAAGCGATGTAATGCAACATTTTGATCATATTTAATCAGGTTTTCGCTTCATTTTCTTTAGGACAGTTTTCTTCTTTGTACATTCCTCGTCAATGTTGTGGTAAGCGGAGACCCGATCCTCAATACCGTCTGGCCAAGTTCGGGTCATTCACACATGTTTGTGTAGATAACACCTTGGTCTGTTCCTGTTCCTCTGGAAACAGTTGACGGCTATTTCCGCAGTCTAGTATCTGCTGCGAATGAGAGCTATGGTAACCGAATGTTATCCGTTCCCCAAACTGATTGACTGCAAGCGCTGTATGATTATGAATCACATCCTCGTGTTGGTACACGAATACTCTGGCTTCGAATTGTTCGTATCACTTCGAGTCGGTCGCCGTCAACTCATACTTAATAGTTGTGGTTCCTCTTTTGTTGCGTTTGCTGGTAAACAAGTACAGGGCCCCCACGTTCAACTTGTTAGTTACACTTGTTCATTTTTTATACATTGTACCTTATCTATGTACTTCACGCCCCTAAACCCTCTGGGAATTAATCTGACGGTTCCATACGTAAACCATATGACTGAGAACTATTGTAATGGCATCGGGTACAGTTAGTTCTTGTTTGTTGGACTAACACTCCTGTCTTGATTTCTTCTCTGTAGGAATATGAAGAAAGACGGCAAAAACGTTTGAAGCGGAATCAGCCGAAGGAGCTGGAAGAATTACTTAACCTAGAACCCAACAAAGGAACGTCCAAGCATTTTCTTGAAGTGAGCCAAGGTGTTGTTTACACGAGCTTTCATGCGTACGCTTCAATTTTTGGTGTCATATCGGTGATTAAGTCATCTGTTTTGTTGGAGTAATCCTGGTTTCCAAACATCTTACAATTGATCGCAGCTGTCGCATTCCCATAGACTTTCCAGTCGGCCCCTTTCGAAAAGAAGCACTAGACTCGAGTTTCGCTCTCATTAGAGCTCGTCAGTAGTGCATATCCTTGCCACTGCCGGGACTAGAACTCCGGCCTTGCTTTTCATGAGGCAACCGTGTTTACCACTGCGCCATTGACCTCACATTAGGCACGACCGAATCATATGTGAACGCTCAACCACTTTCGCTTGTGAGTAATGATCAGGTTGCCCGATCGTCTCGAGAGGAGACAGTTACTGTCTGTTAACTCCAATCGATTCCCGACCTGCCTAGGAAGTCCTAATCGCGGGGTTATCGATTGGAGTTAACAGACAGTAACTGTGTCTCCTCTCGAGACGATCGGGCAACCTGATCATTACTCACAAGCGAAAGTGGTTGAGCGTTCACATATGATAATTCGGTCGTGCCTAATGTGAGGTCAATGGCGCAGTGGTAAACACGGTTGCCTCACGAAAAGCAAGGCCGGAGTTCTAGTCCCGGCAGTGGCAAGGATATGCACTACTGACGAGCTCTAATGAGAGCGAAACTCGAGTCTAGTGCTTCTTTTCGAAAGGGGCCGACTGGAAAGTCTATGGGAATGCGACAGCTGCGATCAATTGTGGGTGATGTTCAACTTGAAATTAACCAAATCCCCGACTACTCACCAGTAATCTTACACTTGCTTGGTTTTGCTGAATGCTCGACATTTCCTTGGAGTAATTTGCGATTCGAAACTAACGCGTCATCTCGTGGGTTACCTGAGTTAGTGTTCGTTATTCAGAGCTGATTGTCTGCTGAAATGGCGTCGAAGGCTTCGACTTTTCATCCTTACCGGGAACCATCAGTCAGCAATGAACACTCATTCGGTTCACTCTTTCCACGCCTTACATTCTCTGTACTATTGTACCATATGCGGTTAACTAGCCTACCTGCTTATGCTCTGTATCAGCGGCATTGATGTGGTGAAAAATCCTCTACCCCACGTTTGAAGGTGACCCATTTTTGATGTGCCACCTGGCCTGGTTATTAGTACTGTTCGAGGGTTTGTTTGCATACGTTTTATCAATTTACCTGTCTTGAGAGTGGCGCTGTTACAGAAGTCTTGTTTATTGACATGCAACCAACTCGAAGTTGATTAATCAAATGTAACGTCAATAGTAAGATTCCGTGATTACGGACGTTTGTTTGTATACCTACATTAACGATCGTTCTCCTGGTTCGTACGAGGTTGGTTTTAAATCTCGGTCGGTATGTATAAAATAATTCACGAACGGACTGACTGAACCGGAAGAATCAGTCAATCAGATACCGCCCATTTGGTACTTCGCAATGTATACTATATGGCCGATGGAGCGATCGACTCTTCCGTGGTGCCAACCTCTTTTTTAACGCATCACCCCTAAATCAAGTAGGTATCCCAAGTCCGTCATGTTTATTTCGGTTATTCCAAATGTCTTTTTCAGAATCCCCTTTTTTACCGAGGTGCATTCCATTTTTCATTATCAAAATTAAGTAGTGACTAAAACACGTTTATTCATGTTTAGTGAACCATTATTAGATATACGTTCGCATCAATCAGCTTCATACATTCATGTGCACCATTCCTATACTCATTCGTGTGTGTCCACCTGCGTAATAACCAGTGAACACTATAGTTGGACGAAACTGAAGTCAATCCACGGTTGTCATTGTTTTGACTCCGTGCCGTTCAGAACTTACGTAATCCCAAGCGCCATCTGATTTTGTGTTTGGAATTTGGGAGCCTGTAGTACTTCGTGGAACTGTGTTCTGATAGCGATGAATATGTCTGCCGAATTCATGTGTACTTCTTCCAGTATCTCCCAGGTTACCCGTAACAAAAGCAACGGAATAACATTTGCATCACGTTTTCAGTGTGCTCGATGCCTTGAATTTAATCATCGGGTAGATGAAGCCTCATTGATATATTTTAAAAGCTTTTTCCTTTAGTGGTCACAGCTGTGTCAACATATTTTGCCATATTATCTGTATACCATATGCTCATCTGAACAGACTGTTGCAACGAGTACTGTCCATCTGGATGGTTAGGTGTAAGACATGGAATAGTTCTTATTTACACGCCCTGTAAAACAAATTCTGTGTTCACTCGGTCTTCA
>LOND01002928.1:23420-35123 GCA_014220965.1 Paragonimus kellicotti | reverse complement strand
CTTAGTTAACTACTTCAGCCATTCGTAGTTGGTTGGCGTAAGCTTCGCGATACACGATCGTTTCCTGAAAAAGCCCTGCTGCGTCTTGCAGGGTAAGTTACCAGAAGAAAGATACCCAGGAAGCAAGTCGTTCGTGAGTGATGCTAGTACTTTCAAAGCTCTCGAAACAAATATGAGTGGATAGCAATCACTAGGATATGTCCATCCACATCGTTTTTTGATCACTCTATCCAAATAAGCAGTTGGGGTGAATACTAAGTCAGGTGGATGCTCAGGATACTCAACCGCCGCTTCAATGACTTTTGAAGAAACGTCGCCTGGAGGAGGAAAGCAGCCATTAGGGCGCCACAGCTTATTCAGAACAGCGAAATAAAACATGTTCAGCGTTCATGCCTTTGAACTCCACTACAGAATTAGCTTAAGAGAACAGTGATGTGTGAGCGAAAGTACTGTTGCAGAAGACCTTGAGAAGACTTGCGGACTCATTATCAGTCAATGAAATGCTGAAAATTTGTGGTGTGTTAGATGTTGGGGGCTAGCACTAATCAAGCACCAGAAGGCTGTATCGTGTCGTACATCAACGAAATAATAAAATGAGACTATACGTAGAATGAAGGGAAAATGAGGGAAAAGAAGAAAAGGGAGGAAAAAGAGGCACTGACTATCACACCTGAAAAACGGAGATGTCAGTGTCCGGCTGCTCACAGCCAGCTCGAAAAAATCTTTCCGTCTGGCTGTTTTTGAATGCATTGACTTATGTTGCCACGACAACTGTCATCGCTATTGCATTCCATGTCAAACAGGCTGAGACGTCAAAACTACACCGTTTACAGAGGGTTTGCTATTTGACTCGAAGACGTTATACTGATGGTCTTCAAGATCCACTGTTTTACCTATGATGGAAGGGATTTTGTTTGGATTATCTGGAAGCGTACTCTGCCGTATGTCAGCATAGGGTCGTACTACAAACCCTCCGAGGTAGGGAAGTACTTCTAACTTTCAGAACGGTCCTCATACAGCAAGGAAGACAGAAACTTAACCAACTTGTTTGCTATCCTACGGTTAGCCTCTGTAGTGGTTCCGTCAGTAAACCCCTCGTGCCTGAGTGTTCACTTCCAATAGTGGCCTAAACAATGTGTTATGGATGAGAAATGAGTTATCGATGAAGATTCTCTGCGGAAACCTACTGAGAATTGCAATCCTTTTGTTGGCCTTACATTCCAACAGCGTAAATTAAATAGTACGACAGAGGTCCGACGTGACTGCGATACGAACCTACGCTTCTGGTTGACAGTTAACGAAGTAGTGCTGCTGATGCCGTATGCTCCATCACTGTGGGGATAACTCTGCACAGAATTATGAATGAACACCTTGAAAGACAGTTGATCTTGCGCTGCACATGGGTACGGAGCGCCCGGGTCTCTTCGAATGTCTTCTTTTCCTCCGACGTTGCATGAAACCCTTCAAGGAGCCGTATCGTCATCACGCACAACTAAATTTTGCTACGGCTGGAATGCCTTTGAGGTAAGCGGGAAGCGATAACTGATTCAATGTTCAATCTTGTGGTTCATCAGCTGCGGCGCTGAATGGCCTGGGCAGCCGGCCTTCGATTTCAATGTTGTATGTGCGGAAGGATATGTATTGTTTGTGTCGTGAATGAACCCTAGTGTAGGAGTCCAGACTACTTGCACTGTCGTGGAGAATACTGTGATCGATACCGTGACGCAGCTATTCAAGATCCAGCACACTGACAGACATTGTGGCCAGATTCAGCTTAGTGCGAGTAGACATTGTACGTCGGCGGTTACAGTTCGGTCTCCCGGAAGCCCACATACATCCACTTTGCGCACGTTTCTGTTGAAAACTGAAAGCGGTTTGTATCCCTGCGTAATCTAGTATAGATAAGATCCAAACTAATTATTAGTCTAGTGTAGATTGATCAGTATCCCTGTTCCAGACAGGTACCCAGTTATACAAGTCCGTGATCTAACTGATAGCCCCGCAGGCAAAACAATCTTCAGCGTAACCGAAATCGTCTGCTCCCACGGCCAATTTTTGTATGATACACGTAGGCCGGTTATAACTACATCGTTCGTTTTGCTAAAATTTCTGTGCATGTCTCACAGCCTTCATAACGACGCAGACCTGTTCAAGCATCCGACAATTTTTCAGGGACTGGACTTCGCCTGCGCATACAACGTGAACCCTCACGGTCAACGTTTCTACGGAAGATCGTATTAAACACCCCGGACGTCCTTTGAACGTCCAAATTCATGTGTGCTCATTATCAATGGAACTCGAGCTGACATCGGTCAAGTCTTGCCAAACTTTATAGTTCGCGACATATTGGCACACGGAATGAAATCAATTGATTATGAGACGGGGCTATTCAATCCTCCCCGCTTTTCTGATACTATGCACAGGCTTACCTGCTTCAACAATTTCAAGTCTGTCTAAAAGAAATCTCAGGAACTGTTCACTGGCATGGTCGACAGTTTTTCAAACTCTAGTGGTAGCACCATTCTATGAACCATCTAGACGTATTTCACTGGCATAATGTGAATGTCGCTAAGGTAACAACTCCCAGAATAAAGTAATCTCTCGTTTGTACATAAAAGTCTTAAGACCATAATGTTTGAATATGAAGGCAAACTATTACTGCCCTCAAAAGCACATTCAACACTCTAAGCTGAGGAGTGCATCCCCCGATTGGAAGTTCAAACAGTCCCTCAGTTTGGTATCTGGTGCAACCTGCCGTACTTTTCATGCCGTCTTCAAAACGCACGCCCACGTGTACGAGACTTACGGCCAGTACAGTGAACATTCAAATGTGAATACCACGATTTTACTTTAACCCGTTCTATTTTTAGTCAGTCGTGGGCCATTCAAACTTTCCAGCCAGGTCCTCATCACCAGCGATCCATCAACTCACCGTACTCTGTTGACACTTTCAACAATTCCGACCGTGAAGTCATACGCATCTAACTCCAAATCACTGGTGGGCAAAATGTAAGTGCGTCAAACTGAATAAAGTCTTCTGACACTCTAAAGCCCCTCTGTTTTAAACACTCTTAGTGGTCTGATATTGAAATCTAATAAGAAAAATTCCACTGAGATTGTTGGTTTTGCATTTATACTTACTCGCGGACAAAAAACATGGTTTTGGACCTTTCACCTTTTTGTACGATCCCTTCAGCATTACTGATCATGAAGTGTTCCGTAAAACTCGTGGCAATGCACGTGGTGGAGAGTATGTAAGCTACTCAAAGAGGCAATATTTCGAAATCACATTTGAAAGACTCCATCTTGATACGGTTGTCGACTCCATGTGACTAATCTCATCTATAGGTCCTTGTGAGCTGCTGCTGGAGTGAGTGTGCACTTTACCTAACGCCGCTCGTAACAAAATGATTAGCCTTGTTGAGGCTTTTAACTGTGTATCAGCCTTATTCGCGCAACACGAACTAACCGGCGGAGATTTCAACATGTTCAATCTCTCCTGGACCTCCCTCACGGCCCCGCAAAGGCAACGAAGCAGCCTGAGTTTTTCGCATATCTCGAAATGAATGTGTGACACCAACATTTTTCCATGCCTATCCGAATGAAACTCATTTTAACTTTCAATTCCGCAACAATAATCTCTCCAATATTTTTGTACGTCCTACAACGATTTCCAGAAAGCGAAAACAGTATGGTCACATTTATGTTCCACTTCAAACCTGTCAAGAAATCGTCCGTCATATCTCGAAAACATATCAAGTTCGTCAACTTGAACGCGTTCTTTGGGCAGCCAAATTCTTTGAAGTGGGTTATAATTTTTCTAACTATTGACCTCAATGTATCACTCAGAGCCTCCAATGAACGATCTGAATAAAAACACCCCGATGCGTGTGCGAAATGTAGAACACTTGCTTCAGAGGAATAAGGCGAGTTCAAAACTTATGTTTGATTTGTTCTACATTTAACAACATGAAGTTAAAATGACCCGTGTAAACGAGAAGAAACATGAGCTTAACAGTGAACATAAGATCATGGAGTTGGTGCGGTTGAAAAAATGCAGGAACGCTAGCATCGAGCGTAATATCTCAGCACCAAATCTACAGGATAAACCAACTGTTGTTGATTCCGTTATAGTATGTGAGAAATTCAGCCCATACTTACCGCACACTTTAGCAGTAAAAAATTGGTTTCCTCCAGCTTTTTCTGTGAGGACAAGTGCAGTTCCAAGCAGGGGTCACAATGATGCCGTGGACATACGCCCGGAGGTAGCCATCATCATGTCTCCTTATCAGTATGCTTCTGATATTACCCAATATGTTGTTATCGAACACTGGTGAAAGATATTCTTCTTCTTTTGAATAGTCTTCGTGCACTTTCTTTAATATCTGGTGCACTTCCTAGCCACCTAAAAATTGTCATAGCTACTCCTTGTTATGAAAGTGGCCCGTGACGCTATGTTAGGAGCTGTTGTCCGAATAATCATACTTCAGTTTGCTCTAGAGTGTTCAAGAGGATAAAAGCTGTCGCATAGCTGAATTCCTACGATCTCATGAAAGTTACGCCCAATGTGGGTTTCCTCATAAACACTTATGCAATACATACCAGTCTGAATTTCTGAGCAGTATTGCAAAACCCGCTGAGTCCAGTAATGGGCTTAGTAACATACTGCTGAACGTGTGAAAGGCCTTTAACCGTGTGCCCTATGTATAACTTGTTCAACATAACATCCCATGTCATACGTATTTCACTGTTTAGCACGTTTGCTCCCCGCATTTGTGGCCTCATGTTTGAATACATGTTATTTGCCGTGACTTACAAATTGGGGTTAATTCAGAGTAAGGTGACTTGGTCGCCACCTTTTCCCGTGTATATGAACGAAACGTGGAGTTTTCAAATACAGGAAGGCGTTTACATCCGTCGAAGACGGTAAAACTGTCCATACTTTCCGGCGAAAAACCAGAACTCTTGTGTAGCAAATAGAAAACAAGACCAAATATCATTAGATTCTCGGCTTTAAACATGGCCAACGAAGTTTTCAGCCAAAAACTGAAAGGGTTTGTACTTAATTGCCATTGATAGGTCGTCTTACAATGTTGGCCGGCTTGGTACATCAACCGCCATCTTAGTTCTGGGCGTACCACATTTGAATTTATTAATTTTCTTTCTCGGTAAGTAAAGCACGATAGGAAACAGACAAAACCAAGTATGCATTCGTTCCTTGGACTGCTAGCCTAAACACTTTTAAGCTGTGGAAACGTTATTCAAGTGAAGTGTTGCACGTTTATCTACAGCTATTTGCTCGAGACTGATAAGCCAGCTCTGAAAAATCAGTGTTCACAAAGACAGTTCACGACTAATCATCATCTTTACGCTGTAAGAACGTTGCCAGTGGCTGAAACTTCGATCAATTTGGTCAGGGGGTCATATTCTGAATGTCAAGTCACTCCTGGCGATTTGAGACAATTCACTCAGTAACGCGTGCTCTACAATTACAATAACGCTTATTCAGACGGTTAGCTTAAACGAACTATCCTCCAACCAAAACGTCAGGAAAGGCAACCAAAAGAGTTGGAATTTATACGGTATTGTTTGATAATATTAAAATGAAATTGCTGTCCCTCCTCGAGTATAAAGTAACCAGATACGTAAATTATTTAGCAGAAAGTCGTTCAAAATAGTTCGTAAATAGCCTCCTATCAAGGAGAAGTAGGCTGATTGAAATAATCGCTCGTGGCTGAAGTTGAGAACGTGTCAGGCAAAACGAAGAAGAAAAGTTTCAACAGATGAACAGTGATAGTCGTAGAAAACAATAAAGAAAATTGTTTATGTGCAACTGTGGTAAAACAAAACCATCATGACCGCTTACTGCATACAACAAAGACAAACAAACCAAACATGCCTCAGCGAATTCACCGCTCCACATCATACCACACACAAGCTGGCGAATGTACCGGGCGAACTTCAACAGGTCTGTGCGGATAAGTATGTATGCGCTAGGTCCTCATCCATTGACAGTTTGCAGCCCACTTCCTGAAGAGCAATCGAAACAATACAGGCATCGAACTGAAAGAACGCAGTGGGGTTTGGAAACAAACCGTATATTTCCAGCAATGTTTGGAAATATGATAAGCAGTTAGCTCTAGCCTAATCTGGGACCAACGGCAGCAACCAAGAGGAGAAAGAAAAGAAGCGCGAGTTGGGCTACCGCCCACTCGGCGGCACTCGAAAGCGCGCCAAGCGAAAAGTGCGTGGAACCTTCGAGTGCGTTAAACAACGCTCGGAAAGGTTCGGGTTAAACGACCTTGAAGAATGGAATAGAAGATGAGTCGTTAGGGAAAGGACAAGCGTTCACTGCGTGCAATTAGTTGCACGACTGAAGAAAGTGGCACTGAGTTCATATCAGGCCTCCTATAGCAGGCGTACACAGAATCATGCGTACAGAACAAACAAGCGGGAAAACGGTTGCAGCCGGGATCCTTAGAGAAGCCACACGATCGCTGGTCACTACAGATCCAACGAGGAAGATTACACCTTTGTCTAACGTAACTCTTGATAAACGTTCACTGTTAGTGTTGCCATCCACCCGCAACACAACCCGAACTACAGTGTCAGAAACGGTTGATTAACTTTGCTTATTGTAAAGGTTATAAAAGTCACGTGGAAAACTTTTCCATTATAAGTTAATGAAGTATACAGAGCAAGTTCTGTTACAGAACAGCAGCCTGTAAGAATGCTCGTTGCTTTAGAAAGAGCCTAGAAACCTTATTGATCTTAGAGAACGTCATGATCAGTTTCAGATTGCGATTGTCCGGAACGACATCTGTGCAGACTGGCGGGAAAATGTTTGAACAGAAAATCTCCCTATTTCTTGAGGATTTATCAGACAATCTTCAACTCTCGTGTGTTCGTCAATATATAGAACTTCAGTAGTACTTTTAGCAAGAAATACCCTGTAGAGGATTATACTTGAACTATACATGCGGGTAAAAACGTTTGAATTCCGAATATACATACCATTACGTTACAATTAATGGTAGCTAACGTTATGTGATTACTGATCATGACCCATAACCATGCACACTAAAAATGTTACCAGAGAACGGACATCTTCACTTTCGTGCCTCACACGACTGCGCTGCAAACCTGCATTGTCCTTTGTTAGTTTTCCTCAATGTCTCACGCAATTCTGATTTAATAAATTTGTACTATGAAACATCGATTTCGATTAATACGTCGAATCCATAGACGAAACCCACAAACAAATCTTCACATAGTGGGATTCTCATGAAAGTGGTATCTACCCACTTGTCGCATTATATCATAGCAGATGTTTGCTGACGCCATATATCCATTAATCAACACCGAAAGACTGATAACGCATGTAGGTCTCCCTCAAAAATTATACGAGACATTGTTAGTCATGATTAACTGGATCATTATATTTTCTTAATTGTCACATGGACCCATCCTCCATTATCCATCAACATATTCCTTCAACGCAGAAAAACAATGTACAATGTCTGGAGACGGAAATTCCCATGCTGTACAGACAGTACACGAGATACTTCAAATCCCTACCCTCTTCAGTCATCAACGACTCGCTGCTTGTTTGTCTATCCGTTGGTCGGCCATATTCACGGGTGTCTACTAACTATTCAGACTATGCTGTTTCTACCAACTAAATTCAAATGTCTAAGTCGTTAAATCTCTGAAATATCACATAAGCTCCCAGATCTAGATGAGACAACAAGCGAGAACGTCTGTTAAACAACATTCAGAGACGACACCATATCTAGTCAAAACTAGATTCACACATCAGAAAACCGGAGTCGCCGATTAGACTAGAACGAGCTCGAATACAAAAGTACTACAACAAAAACACACCTACTATACACAAAAACAAATAAAAAACAGAAATAAAAACCAAAAACACAAACCCCCCCCCAACCACAGAGTCGATTTCGAATCCAACAACACATCGATCATAATAATCATAAACAAAGTTCTGAGATCAGACTAAGTTCTAGAGAGAGACACCACACCAAAACTCAAAAAAACACCACCACCCAACAAAACAAAACAACAACAAACACAACCACCAAAAACAAAAACCATCGCGGCATGCGCGTAGACGATCGCTCTTCGCGAGGACACGGCGTCTCAAGGTAAATACAACCAGGCACGCACAACGAGACGATAAAGCGTGAGGGAAACCGGTGCTGTTGGAGGAACGATTTGCGCGCGCAGCAGTTCAGATAGGCAGACCAGACCTTTCAAAAGCGACTTGCAACTGTAAATAAAACGATTTCGAATGCCAGATAAAGGACGATTGGCGGGGGGGAATGGATAAATCCAGGTAGCTTGGTCATCAACTGTATGTGACACACGCAACTGTCGTCGTCACGCACTCGACATTGGTAGCTACCCACACATCTGGTACCATTCTTCGTAATCGATGTAACTTGGGGATGCTCTGCACGTTTATTTGCTGTACGGCATCGGTAAAGACGGCAGATATCTAGTTTGTTTGGTTGGTCTACGTGGTTACGTTGACTTGTATGTGTCCTCACTGTTTGGCTGAGCCACCAGCAGGGTAAGGATTCAGGGAGAAAGAGCGGTATGATTGTTTTATATGCTCTGTATGAGATGCAGGAGTTTATGGTGACTGGCATCGAAAGCTGGTACAAAATTCTTTGGGAAGTACACGCCCAAACGGCCTCCGCAATGACAAACCGTCAAAAACAGAATGCAGAAGTTCAAGTTCAATTTGCACAGGACGAAGTGGCTGTTGCCAATCGAGCGTCCACAGTATTTAATAATAATAATAATAATAATAATAATAATAATAATAATAATAATATAATAATAAAATAATATAATAATAATAATGATGCATATCTCTCAACGCATTCGTGGGAGACACGCTCGAAGGTGCACGATCATGATAGATAATTACAGGCGGTACAAAGCAACAAATGGTTGCATTACAAGACAGACATGAAATCTACTGACAAAAGAAAGCAATCAGAGAGAAATGGGTTGCGGTTCTCAAAAGTTTGATGCACGCACCAGGGGAATAAATAGTTTGCTTGTTCCACAGATTCAGTTCAAAAGATGAGACGTTACATGAAGTTTTCTTATACAAGGTTATGTATAGAACGATGTTTCAAATATTTCAAGGTCGCACGGGAAATACGTGCAACATGCACCTTCGAAGGATTCCGCCGTTAGTTGACGTAATTAGCGTCGGAAAATGTTGAAATAATTCGGCTTGGGCGAGGGAGGACGGAAAGTTCAAAATCCGGAGAGGATTTAGCAGGACTACTTCGATTGCTCGGAAACGTCAAAAAATTGAAAACCTCGCAAACCGATTGATCAATATAGGTTTTTAACGTCCATTCATCGCGGATGTTTTCAAGAGCGATTAAAAAGAACACAATATCACGAGTCAAATGGGAAAATGTGGATTGCTCACATTTAATATGGCAAATAATGTACGCGCAATATTTTTTGACAAAAACATCACGCAATAATAATTTTTTTTTAATAAACCATGTAATATTGGCAGACCATTGTTATAATATTCCACGATGATTGGGTAACCAGCAGCAACCCAGCGAACACATGGCCAACCCCGGGGTGTTCGCCAACGGTTGGCCACAAAATAAACGAATCGGATGAGAATAATAACTGCTATTTACCACGCTCATTGTGGTAGTTAAACGGGTTATAAAATTTTCTTAAACATATTGTAACTTGCGGTCGAAACCAGCAAGCGCGCACAGGTTGAATTTGAAGTTGTGTGACGAGGCGTGCTGCCGTGTTGTTGACGCCGTTTTAGTTTCCGTTTGTGTAAGTCGTGTGCATGGCTTACTGGGCCTTTGGCTCATGCTTGTCTGTATTGTTTCCTTTTACAGGATTGTTGTTGGAACCCCCTTCGGAAGAACGCTGTCCCCGGTGTCTCCACGTTGCCCCAAAGTTGGTCCGTAAGTGCGACGGACAATCAGAGTAGAAGCGGCTGGCTTGCTTGTTTATAATAGCATGATGGTGGTAAAGTTTCATCCGCACGCGTTCCCGAATCCTGCCATTTTGTGCACGTTTGTTTTAATCCGCGCCTCCATCGAACGCGCGTCTGCAGTTTCGTTTATTTCCTGCGTGGTGAGTGCGACTGTGTTTTATTGTTTGCGGTCTGTGGTCAGTCACAACTTTCTCAAAAGCTTTGTAAATGCGTTAGATATGTTTCATTATATCGATTTTCTTAATCCAGCCTTATTAACTGTTGTTTAATTACCTATATTACACGTAATCCGTACGGATTGCTTTTATTAGCATTCATAATCGAAATGAGTGACGTTAAACGATGGTACAGTAGATGGACTACTAACAGGCGTATAAGACGCGAAAGAGATAGGTTACGCGTGCTGGATGAAAAGTATGCATCATGTTGGGTGAAGGAGGACCCCATACAACCCACAACATCTGTACAGCCTGCAGGTTAGATATTGCCTAACTTTTCCATGTTACAATGCAGAAATATCACATGAACCTACAACAAGTGGTTCAGATGTTGCAGCTGCTGCTTCCAGCCCGACATCTGTTACTGGATCAGGTGCTGTTGAAGATTCCACCCCTAGTGGTAGGTGCTTCCTTTGTACAATTAATCCTGCCGCAGTCAGTCAATCACCTGCAACATCCAGTATTTCAGGTGCCATACGGTTGTTCGCAAGCTACTCCAGATCGGTCACATCCACCGACTTGAAACTACTCTTAGCTTTATTGAAACCGTTTGTTCCTGATTTACCGCTTGATCCGCGCACATTGCGCAGAACTCCTCGGAGTGTACATAAAACAATGCTTACCAGTGGATGTTATGTACACATTGGGATGCCGACGTGTCTGCGGAGCGTTCATCAACGTCAACGGTTTACCAGCGGTGACCATGTCAACATTGCAAGTCAATATAGATGGTGTACCCTTGTTTGATTATCCCGGTACGGAGTTATGGCCCATACTCGGCCGCATTGTGCATCCTTTCACAAGCACCCCATTTGTCATCGGCTCGTATTGCGGTCGTGGGCGCCCTGATCCCGTTAACGATTACCTGCAGCCGTTTGTGTCCGAAA
Organism: Paragonimus kellicotti; assembly: GCA_014220965.1. Taxonomy (NCBI): domain Eukaryota; kingdom Metazoa; phylum Platyhelminthes; class Trematoda; order Plagiorchiida; family Troglotrematidae; genus Paragonimus; species Paragonimus kellicotti. Next base: position 24,000 of record LOND01002928.1, on the reverse strand, counting down.
TGATTGAAATACGCAGTGCTGGCGTGACGTTAGATGACCTTCATTTAACCCTTCATGTGGACATTCAGTGTGTCATTTGCGACGCCCCAGCTCGCAGCTACGTCAAACAAACGAAGAGTCACAACGGTTACTACGGTTGTGATAGATGCGTACAAAAAGGTGTTTATTGCAGTTCGCGACGGATGACGTTTCCTTCAACGTCCTCCGGCATTCGCACTGACTCGTCGTTTCGAGAAAAACGTCAGCCGAAGCATCACATCGGGAACACCGCGTTACATCAACTGGCATTGGATATGGTTGCCGATTTCCCACTTGACCCGATGCACCTTGTTTTCCTTGATGTCTCGAAACGGCTTTCCGAAGAAAAGTTCAGGCTTGCGTCTATCAAGCAGTGTGCAGCGAGCTGTTGAGAGCAAGCTGGAGACGTCCGTTTCGCACCTACCCATTGACTTCCCCTCAAATGTGGTATGTTTACAAGTTTCGAACGTTTCGAAGCCAATGAGAGTCGTGTTTTTTGTTATATTTCGGCCCCGTTATTATGCGTTCGTTCCTCTCACACCCCATGCATGAGAACTTTTTT
>LOND01002926.1:7467-38937 GCA_014220965.1 Paragonimus kellicotti | reverse complement strand
CGTTGTTTCGTTAATACTTGTCCGTTTTCGTATCCTAAAGGCCTCGTGAATTACGAATCAACTGATTCCTATTCGCGTAGTCGCCCCTGTAATGGTGAAAAGGTCTAACTGTGGATCATGTGAAAAGATTGTCCGCGCGAGGGACCACGCCATGCAGTGCTTGCTCTGTGACACGTGGTTTCACACCTCGTGTCTGGGAATATCTAGCGAGGTTTACAAAATGTTGACAGCAACACGGCTGGACTGCATCCACCTTGTTTGCCTCTGTTGTAGAAACGCTAAGCAGGCTCCTAGTTCTGAAGGTAGCACTTCATCATACGCACTGGATGTGACATCCCCTGACCCACCGGCTGTACTCAGTAAGGCATATAACGCGAGTGCAACAGGCACAGTATCATATGCGTCGGTCGCATCAGAAACAAAGTCAAACATGGTAGCCTCGGTTTCTCCGGAAAACGCTCAAGCCCATTGCTGCTGACATCCCGCCAACAGCATGCAAGCAAACACGACCTAATTCTGAGGTTGTTCGCTCGGTCTTACCTAAAAAACCCAGTCATACTGTTCGCAAGAGTTACACTAATGATGGCGTAACTTCGGCGAAATCCTCCAAGGGGACCAACACGGTCATTCCTAAAAAATTGAGCTCATCTGCTCGGGAGGATTCTGTAAACTGTTCAGAACCTTCCGGAATGTGCCGCCACCAGCCTGACGCTCCGTGACGAGCATGATAGAGAGCTTTGGATGAGTCTTTGCACAAAAATGGGCATAAATCCAAATGTCCCAAACTCTATCACGATTGTTTGGCTTAGTTGTACAATTAGATTCACCCGCATAGACTTGACAAACTCGGTTTGCAGATGTGCATATGAATATAGATATACGTGTAATTATCGTTACACAAATCGGCACATTTATTTCTTCTCTTTCCATGCAAATAACTACACCGCTAAATTGAATAATCTATGATTATGAGCTGTTTGTAGGTACGCATATTTTGGCAATAATTAATTCCGACAGCGGATTTATCCATCAACCAATCAGAAAATTCGCCGTTCAAATAATTTTTTCCCGGGTATGAAAGGAAACCGGCTCCCGTTAAGAGAAACAACACGGTCAGGTAGAGTATTCTAAGCCTTGCAAAAGCGCAATGAGGAAAAGTTATATTTGCATTCTAGTCTGCTATTTTGGGGAGCCGGTTTTTGCAAGGCTTGGAATGCTCTACCTGACCATGTTGTTTCTGCTAACTCTGTAGCAATTTTCAAGGCTCGCCTTGACCAACATATATTGCATTAGTTCGGATACTGCACTTTTTTCCCTCATTTCAGCCCCCTGAGTTACGGAACTCTCAAACGTTCCAGCTTGTTACTTTCTTCCCCAACCCATTGAACAATTCCCTTCAGATCTCCATCCTCATTATCCCTTAGTCTAACTTATATTGGTATCTAACGCCTCAGCCAGTTCTAGCTTCTCTCTTATAAGAGAGGTAATTACCTCAGCCAGGATTTAGTTGGTCTTCATTACCCTGTATACGTGCATTCTTAGATAAACATCCGTCCATTGTACTTTGGTCTCGAGGTAATGCGTAGCAAAACTATCATTTATTCTAATGGGTCGCGCAAACACTCCACCCATAGATACATGCGAAGTCTGCTGGAAGATGGCCGGCGGTCGCAGTAGAGGCTTGCGACTTCTGATTTCTGTATATATTGTAAGTGTGACATGGAGTTATACCGTATACCTTTATCAACGAATGAGAGACGCTCTTTGCTACTTCTGTACCATTTACCGAACTCTGCCTGTTAAACTAGTTACCCCCACCACGAAATTCACCTCATGAGCGAACCTGGCGGTTGACGCCGAACAACCAACCGGCGAAAATTTCAAAACTGAGGTTAATACAGCACAGCAACCGATAGCAATTATTGGTCATGAAACGTTGTGCACAACTAAATTCTTTCAATCCTCTCCAGATTCCCGTAAAATTCATAAGTCAATTTTGCAAACAGCTGTTTTCGGTAATTCTCATCAGGCTTTTACAATTACATAAGGTAAATGCGAATTAACATGAAAATTATAACGTATCAAATAGGTCATGCGAAAAATTACAGAGAGTGGTACGGGCGCAAGTTACCTGGGTGGGTATGCAAGTGTTTGGGGAAAGTGCCTTGGTGTTTACATACGCCGCCTGTCTGAAGATGCGTTCAGCAGTGTCGAGTGGTATCCATGCTTGCTCGGAGATCAAGTGGGATGTGTGCAAGTGATTGGCCATGGCGGTGGAAGGGTCTTTTGACGAATTGTTTTGGGCCAACTAGCCAGGGGCTGTGAGTTTGACCATCATCATCATCATCATCATCATCATCATCATCATCATCATCATCATCATCATCATCATCATCATCATCATCATCATCATCATCATCATCATCATCATCATCATCATCATCATCATCATCATCATCATCATCATCATCATCATCATCATCATCATCATCATCATCATCATCATCATCATCATCATCATCATCATCATCATCATCATCATCATCATCATCATCATCATCATCATCATCATCATCATCATCATCATCATCATCACATCATCATCATCATCATCATCATCATCATCATCATCATCATCATCATCATCATCATCATCATCATCATCATCATCATCATCATCATCATCATCATCATCATCATCATCATCATCATCATCATCATCATCATCATCATCATCATCATCATCATCATCATCATCATCATCATCATCATCATCATCATCATCATCATCATCATCATCATCATCATCATCATCATCATCATCATCATCATCATCATCATCATCATCATCATCATCATCATCATCATCATCATCATCATCATCATCATCATCATCATCATCATCATCATCATCATCATCATCATCATCATCATCATCATCATCATCATCATCATCATCATCATCATCATCATCATCATCATCATCATCATCATCATCATCATCATCATCATCATCATCATCATCATCATCATCATCATCATCATCATCATCATCATCATCATCATCATCATCATCATCATCATCATCATCATCATCATCATCATCATCATCATCATCATCATCATCATCATCATCATCATCATCATCATCATCATCATCATCATCTCATCATCATCATCATCATCATCATCAACACTCATCATCATCATCATCATCATCATCATCATCATCATCATCATCATCATCATCATCATCATCATCATCATCATCATCATCATCATCATCATCATCATCATCATCATCATCATCATCATCATCATCATCATCATCATCATCATCATCATCATCATCATCATCATCATCATCATCATCATCATCATCATCATCATCATCATCATCATCATCATCATCATCATCATCATCATCATCATCATCATCATCATCATCATCATCATCATCATCATCATCATCATCATCATCATCATCATCATCATCATCATCATCATCATCATCATCATCATCATCATCATCATCATCATCATCATCATCATCATCATCATCATCATCATCATCATCATCATCATCATCATCATCATCATCATCATCATCATCATCATCATCATCATCATCATCATCATCATCATCATCATCATCATCATCATCATCATCATCATCATCATCATCATCATCATCATCATCATCATCATCATCATCATCATCATCATCATCATCATCATCATCATCATCATCATCATCATCATCATCATCATCATCATCATCATCATCATCATCATCATCATCATCATCATCATCATCATCATCATCATCATCATCATCATCATCATCATCATCATCATCATCATCATCATCATCATCATCATCATCATCATCATCATCATCATCATCATCATCATCATCATCATCATCATCATCATCATCATCATCATCATATCATCATCATCATCATCATCATCATCATCATCATCATCATCATCATCATCATCATCATCATCATCATCATCATCATCATCATATCATCATCATCATCATCATCATCATCATCATCATCATCATCATCATCATCATCATCATCATCATCATCATCATCATCATCATCATCATCATCATCATCATCATCATCATCATCATCATCATCATCATCATCATCATCATCATCATCTCTTCTTCTCTTCTTCTTCTTCTTCTTCTTCTTCTTCTTTTTCTTCTTCTGACATGGCAAACGTATGCATCAGTGGTTCACACTGATGCTTGACTGCCACACAACCACGAAGAACAAAGGGAAAAAAAACTTATATAGGAAGAAAGAAGAAAACAGAGGAGGGGAGGGGAAGTGGACCTAACTACTAAAAATAGCTACGTCTATATTCAAACATACAACATCAAGGCGCCTACACCTTGCAAACAAACAACCGAGCTGTGAGTGAAAGTAAGGCGTCATCAGCAAGACAGCTTCCTTACGGCTTTCACTGCCCCGCATCATTAAGTGCACTCACTTCACAGACAACTCGGCCAAACAACGACAGCATTCACGCCACTGAGCTCGATTAGCCGCCATCTCACCTAACGTCTCAAGCCACCGACTCTGTGAGTCGCGAGGGCCCCAGCCCGTCAGTCTATGTGGATGGTGGCTAGGTATAAGCTGTCCGACATATAGGCATACGCACGCAGCTCTTTGTAATAAAGCACGTTAGGGCTCGGATCGTGATCTGTAGTAGCGACCCAGGTGTACCACTGTTGTATCGCTCATGACGAGTTCAAGCAAGGAGTTTCAGGCTTTGAATCCCAGTACCGAGAGACTGTGTCTAAGCCTGAGTGTTTTATTGACTATTTAGTGTTGTGGAGTGACTCGTAAGTGGACTAGTATCCGCACGGGAATGTTAGAATTTCTGAGAGAGAATGCACTTATGTTGATTATCTTAGTGATCACTTCGACCAGTAAAATGTTAACCTAACGGTGAATCAAGTTTTAAACCAGCTGAGATATTAACGAGACGTGGTGGTAGCATGTTAGTAGAATACGCATATTCACACCCGGGTGTGTAGGCCTAAGTCACGTGGTCTGTAGTGTAGTTTATCGAGCGTTCGATTTGTTTACTCAGTGTATATTTTGTTCAGAGCGGCTATGTGTATATTTAACACGTAGAAATGTAAAGGGATTGGATTGGACAAACACATCGATACGAAGTCAACCAGTGATTCGCAGAAGGATACGGCCAATCAGTGTCGACAACGCGAACAGACTGGTATGTCCGCACGGGGACCAATCAGGATGGCACGCTGCTCCAGCATCGGATTTTGTTATAACGAGCATCGGAGTAAAACAACTTGTTTAAGTGCGTCACGCATTAAAACAAACGAGCTACAAGCGGAGTTAAGCCAACCAATAAGAAAGCTCGAGCGTCAGTACCAATCGTGATTCTTCATTTTACTGATGCATCTTGTCTATAAAATAACCAATAGAAACTCAATAAACTGAGATTTGCTTTGTGCCACGTGGACTGACTTTTGCTCTCGTTCCGGAAGGTAGCGATTTTTAACAGAAACCACATGGAGTTGCAAACGTGCACAATATGGAAAAAAGTGCGTAAGGCGAAGGAAGATAACGTAGGGCGACAAGTAAGAAGAAAAATTACAACGGTGCACACAGGGACTCGCAACATGAGCGCCATTGACTTCTGTTCTTCGCCATATCAGACAGCGTCCTCAACCGAAGATGTTCAGTGTCCTTCGGACCCCAGTCAGGAAGCCGGAAGCACCCTACTGAAGCAAGTTTCAGAGTGAATGCCTTCATATCCGAACCCAAGTCATGCGCTGACACCGGGCTGCCGCTTCCAGCCTAACCCACCACTCGCAAACAAAACACGATGTGGCAGGCGGTGAGTTGGCATTCGTAAAATGTGGCCAAGCCAACGAAGCCTGTGAGACGAGATCAATATGCTTGGGGGTCGACAGAGTTTATCCGTTCCCGAAGACACGTCGGCGAACTTCGTCACTGCTGACACGGTGTTCCCACCACACGCCGCTAATGCTTCGGAGACACCGATGGTCGAAACGGATACTCTGTGGATATCTTTTGCGCGAATTGACCAGGTTTCGGAGCCGCACGGTAGGACTGTTCTTACGGTGGCATGATACACTCGGTCTTTCACAAGAAGACAGATCGTGCCGACGCCACAGATGGCGTAAGTTGGCAAACACCATCCGAGCCTTTGCTATGCGATTTGTGATCTCATCAGACATTCCACCAGCGCTGATACAGCTTCCAAGGTACATAAACTTCTCGATTGCTTCTGACTGCGCAGTCTTGCCAATCTTGCAACAGCACCTTGCACTTAGTAAGTGCAAAGGCCATACCAAACTGACGAACTGAAACTTCCAATCTGTCTAAGATGTTCTGGGCTCCCTGTGAGCCCTCACAGATTAGGGCGATGTCGTCTGCATACTCTATGTCTCGAAGTCGAGTGCTGGAGCAAATCAACCATCCTATTTGCATTTTGTCGAGGCACTCTTTAGGATCTCGTCTACTGCAATGTTAAATAGGAAGGGGAAGGCCGAACAACCTTGTCACATCCTACTTCAGATGCTAAAGGTCAGTGATACGTTGTCATAAGCCCTAACCCTGCCCGAGGTCTGACAGTAAATTGCTTTCAGGATGTTCACATACTTCTCAGACACACCCTTCCTCGATAGACAGTCCCAGAGTGCAGCTCTGTCAACCGAATCAAAGGCCTCTCTGATGTCCAAGAAGACAACAACTGTTGGCCTTTTATATGAATGGCGGAGTTCAAGCATCTGACGAAGTGTGAAGATGTGATCAATGCAGCCACGGCCAGGGCGAAACCCAGCTTGCTCCTCACGGATATGTTTTTCGCGCGTTTCGCTTAGTCTACGAAGTACAATGGCTGCGAGCAACTTTGACGCAATAGAATCAGGCTAATCCCTCTGTGATTTGCACACGAAGTGCGTGAGCCCTTTTTGAAAATGAGGACGATGTTAGCCAAAACCTCAGTCATTTGGAACAACTTCACTGATCCAGAGTTTTTGAGCAGAGCCGTCAGCTCTTTAACTAGGGCTAGACCTCATCTACAAAAAGGGCAGGAGCGATCTCGTTTGGACCGGGTGCCTTGTGACGTTTCAGAAACTTGATCTCGAGAGAGACTTCTGTTTCCGAGGTTAGAGAAACGTCAACAGACAAGGAGCACAGGCAGAGCCCGAGGGCTTAGTCAATGGTGCGGATGGTCAGCTGAACTGCTATTGGATGTGCCCAGCGTCCTAAGCGTCGTTACAGGTTATGAATAGGCTCACCATTGGCTTCGCAGATTACCTCGCTCACACCTGGCTTCCTGCTACCAGTTGCTCGGATGAGATGGAAAAGCTTCCGAGAGTTTCCGGTAGCAGCAGCTTGTTCCATCTCGATAACGCGTTATGTCCACCAGGCCTCGCGATCCTCTCGTAGTTGCTTCCGGAGCTCCAGGCGAGTAGCCTTGCGGGTCGAGTTGTACTCACTGCTGGATGGAATATTCCGGCGAGCGTCGAGAAGTTCCAGTGATCGCACAGAGACTCAGCGGTTGGCAGCTGAACGAGTAGTAGTACCACACGAGGCAGTACCGCACTTATGCATTGCATGCCATATATGTGCCCAATGTGCTTCAATGTCGTCTGGTGGGTGGGGACCTAGACTAGAGGCAAGCGCATACTGGTAAGCGCAAAGCGCCTTGTCCCCTCTAGTTTAGATGCGTCCGTTTGTGGTTGATGGCGAAGTGGCCTTCCACTAAGGCACAAAGCGAACTTGGTACATAATGAATGATCGGAATGCATGCAGGTGCTCCAAATGGATTCACAGTCTTGGAAACAGCCACGCCACCGATAGCTGACGGCCATGTGGTCAATCTGTGTCCACGATTGACTCGGCGATGGAGGTCGCCAGGTGGCGCACTGACGTCTAGAACGTCGAAAATTAGTACTTGCCAGAAACAGACCGTTATCAGCACAGAGCTGCAACAAACGTTCACCGTTGTCTGTTCGACGAGTACCGTAAGATTCTGGGTCACCTAAGTCAGTACTTACCCTGCCTACTTGAACATTAAACTCTCAAGTTGACACTAAAATTTCGGTGCGCCGCGTGGTATGTAGATGGTTAGTGAACTGGTGATAGAAATCATCTTTGGTTGCGTCGGGATTACTGTCTATACGGATATATGCTGTAAAAACAAACAGGACAGCGTTTAGTATGTGAGACTCTTGATGCTCTAATTGTACCTTCGGACGTGATAGCGCAAGGGCAGCTGTTAGCGGGAATCTAGTCAGGTAGCGCCTTCTGTGCGTATGCGCTTAGGATAATCCCAACACCGACTTGGCTAGTTGCTTTAGCCGCAGGTTCTCCAGACAACCGCACATTGCACGTGCACGATGAAGGGGCTGGTGGAGGTTAAGAATACAATGCTGAGCTGGAATCTTGAAGTCGTGTTTCAGCAAAGCAACAAATATCGATGGCGAGGGCTGCAAAATTACGTACAAAAGCTGCCTGCTGACCTATTTGCATAAGTGTTCGGATGTCAAAGTTGGCAAGTTTAAGTAGTGTTCAGGGGGGAAGTAGGGACCTGTGTCCGTCAGGCAAGAGAACCTGGTGTTTGACACATTGTCATTCTGGCTGTGACTTCCGTCGCGAGTGATAGATGAGGTAAGTCTTTGACGTGTACACAAAAACGGGATTGGGGACCACAAAGTAAAGAGCTATTTGACAAAATACAGGAAAACGAGATAAGTTGGTTTGGTGCAATACGATGTGATATTGGAACAAAATCGATCGCCGACACCTCGGCTAGGGTCGTGACAATAAGACAAGACAACATTGCTAATTAATGTCTGAACTCATAATTGTGAGGCCAGAATACTTCTCGGTTGCCGTGGTTGAAGAAGAGGGTTGGTATAAAAGAAACCACCCGGAGCTTTTGGTTCAAAAGAAACCCAACCCACAAGGCAGCATGGCGAAGCACTGAGTCCGCAGTCCATTGGGGGGGGGTTGGTGACCAGCAGTCGTCTAGTTCATACGTCATTAAGATGGAATTCGCCCGCCCGGGATGTCCAGTGCACCCCGCAGGAGGTCCCGACAAAATCGGTGCAGTAGTTCGAAGATTCACCAACCAAGGTGGATCTGATGTGGTAGATATATCCAGCCAGGGGGTCCAGGAGCGACAGGATTGTTGAGACGCCTATATCCTGTTGCCGGGGGCCGGTGACTGAATTGGTTCATACGTCCTTCGAATGGGATTCAGCCATTCAAGGTGCCCGGAACACCTTACGTGTCTGTTTTGACTGGTGATCATCGAGGTGATTCGTACGCCCTCCTCGAGAGTTGTCCATAGTTGGCAGAGACTGGAGATATCTGTACGCCATACGGACAACACCTTAGACGGACGGCATGTCCAGGATCCCATCTACTCTCGTTGAGGCACTTGAAACTCTTTTTTGGCGGGGTAACATACGCCATGTCGTAGTATACCATCAAAGAGCTTATGTGGCATTTTATAGAGACCCGGCTGCCAACCGTGAATCCACCACGCCCTGGTAGTACTACCCCTCATTGTCCACGACTGCTTATTCGCTGTCAGAACCCTGCTTATTTCGCAGTTGGCCCCCACGTGGAAGGCCGTTCCTCAACCCGCAACCTTGGGACGTCCTCGGTAGCTTTGAGCTAACCTACCTGTTTACCTGAGTATTGGACGTTACTGTCCGTTCTATCACCCTTACTATAAGGTTGTTGTCCTTAGCTGCCTTTCCGTGATAACAAGAGCAAGACAGGCTGATTGACAGCCAGACTCATAGATAATTGGGGTCCACTGTGGCATCCATTGCAGCTTTTTTTCACAATATGTATTGCAGACACGTCCCCAGAATCCCCGCTAAACGACATACGTGCATACCTGTCATTGCTTGGCAGCATGAAGGCCAGCTTGAAGAAAGCTGGGTTCGTATCATTTCCAACTCTTATGGCCATTCACATGTAACAACGAGCTCCTGGATACTACTTCCGGAAGGTCGTTGGTATAACATAGTGGTTCAGGGACCAAGCCTTGAGGCACGCCCACTGCAATCGGTGCAGAAGAGGAAAGGACGGAACTAGTTTTAATCCTAAAAGTTCGACTGTTTAAAAACGAGACCATCCAACGGTGGACGTTACCCTAAACGGTATGCCCTTAGTTTATGTAAGGATGGATCGTAAGGCACTCGATCAAACACCTTAGCGAAATAAAAAATGATGGAGTCTGAACTAAAGTCGTAGCCCTTGCTCTTGGTTAAATCGCCCATAAGGAGAAACATGTCATTCATAAGGCCGATTTAGTAGTAAGCTATGCTGATCTATAGCCCCAAGATAATGGGTAGCATGCTTTAATAATACAATTTTGATTAGGCTTTCTGGTATCTTACACGGGATGCTCGTTGTACTAATCGGTCGGTAGCTGGCAGGCAAGTGAAAATCCCCTGATTTATAGACAGGAATTAGATTAGCTTCCTTCCATTCAGTTGGGGTAGTATCAGCATTGCTAGTAAGCTTAAAGAAATTTTGGAACGGTTTCGTGAATAAATAAGCGCCACTTTCGCTATTCTCGGATGAATCTAAGATGAGTTCCCTCACACAGATTGTGATAGACTTTAAAAGTAAGCTTTGTACATTGCCCATTGGAAATCCTGCTGATTGAAAGGGATATTGAAGTGTCCTTGGTGGTGATCTGGATACGGATAGTGTTGCCGTATTATGGGCAGCGACATGATGACCCCTAATTAACTGGGCGACCTCGTGTGTTACAGAAGTAACTTCATTGTTTGCTTCACACAACGACAGGACAGGGCAGATTTTTGTCTGCGGTGTATCCTAAAGCAATTCATTTTTGGTGATATTTCGAGCAAATTGGATTGTTCCCCAATACGCTTACGACGGATTCCTGATGTGCATCTGTTGCGAACTTCGATTTTTTTTAGATTAACCGGGGTGCCATTGTATCGTGAATAATTGCGCACGCGGGTCGAGACGACTGCGGTCACCCCGTGGTGGATGCAAACATGAAGAACTCCTAATAAACTTTCGAGGTATGTACGACATACCTGCCTCGTAGGTCATGTCTTTGGTCATTTAGAGCCGAGCTTGTAAAGTGTGCTGAGATAGTTCCTCAGTCTATCAAAATTAATCTGTTGAAAGTTGCGAGTCTGTCGCTTCCAGTCATGTTATATCCAATAGCAGACGAAATCTAAGACCAGAATTGGGTGTTCATTGTGACCAAAGGGAGTTGATGTGGTCACTTGATCTACATAGTGACTTATGAGTGGTTATTAGATCCAACAAAGGTGATATTTATCTTGGACAGTTTCTCATGAGTGTGTTTATTTGCTGAGTTCATGTTATTGACAGTACTAAGAATGATAATTCTGTATCCAGGCTTCTCCATGATCTCCATTTCGGGCTAGTGGAAACCGCCATCGGAGCGTTGAAGTAACCTGTAACGGGTGAATGGAGAAGGTGCTGAGGTGCAGTAAAAGTATCTGTAAGATAAAGAATGTCGTGGAGTTTGACCTACAGTCTGACTGTATTGCACATAATAATAATAATAATAATAATAATAATAATAGCAGCCATGAGCCTGACCAAAAGGTACTGTGGCTCGGGCTGCCGCTCACCTCAACAGTGACGTGGAATATCCTAGAAGAAAACGTTACTAAGAAGGTTGAAAATTAATAGAAGTCTAAGCGGAAGAACTAGAAATGGTATGGATGCAGGTACGCCATTGACTGCGACACACCGCCATCTCGGATAGCGTCTCTAACCAGCGGTTTGAGTGATCACGAGGACCCCATCCAGGCAGGCGACACCTACCCACTTTACTCAGTGGAGCAGTCAGGGTCTTCATATTTCGTGACCACGTTGTTGCTTGACCACCATGTGGTTTCACCCAACTGTTGGTGGTCTCAGTATATAATGCCCGGTACGGTAAACGATCAGCTGCATACGGAGTACGTGACCTAACCATCGCAGGCTGTGCAACGTGAGTAGTTGACCAATTGATCGCGCATCCCGAGCGTTCCGGAATACGCGCCGGCGAACTGCCGTATTGCTCACGCGATCAGTCCACTTAATGTGGGCTAATTGGCGGAGACAACGATGGTCAAATACAGCAAGCCTATACTGCATGTAGGAAAAGAAATGTCATCAGTGTATGAAAAGTAGATGTAGGCTTAGGCACATTCAGTGTGCCCTCTTTGTGAGTCAACACAGAAAGCGCAGCAGCCATGAATAATTATCCTGTTATCACTGATTTCCGGTACCATCCACGTTTCAAAAAGTACAGAAACGTGGGGATGTCCATCGTATTTCAACTGTCTAAGTTATTAGTGCTTGTTCATCAAATCGAGGCGGTTGATGTGGAAACGGTTTAGAACCGTTTCATCATGGGATGACCCCAGAATGGAATTAGAAGCGGATGGAAAAAGGCTAGAAGATCGCCATATAAATTTGCACGATAGAAGGTGCAGATGGTATATAGCGAACGTTTTCCAACACTTCATGTTTGAAGGGTACTTAAAGAGTCACTACCTAACGGCTGTTTGCGCTGATCCAGACACCCCACGTAACTACTGAGAGAACAGCGGAGTGAGCGGACTCGTGCAATGCCTACCAGGACAACCTGCTTGCTGACAGTCTCCGCATAAGTACGAGGGCAGTAGCGGAGTGGTTGCGGGAAGTTCTTCACAGGGTCTGTCGGGGCAACTGCTTGCCTTCCATTTTCATTCATTTATTACGGACAGCCTTGAATTCGATGTGGAATTAATGTGACTCGGGCAGCTGCTCACCGAATCAGTGACGTGGAATGTCCTAGGAGAAGAAGAGTTCATTAGAAAGTCTAAGCAAGAAGAACTAGAAATGGTATGGAATGCAGGTACGCCATTGACTGCGACACGCTGCCATCTCGGATAGCGTCTCTAACCAGCGGTTTGAGTGATCACGAGGACCCCATCCAGGCAGGCGACACCTACCCACTTTACTCAGTGGAGCAGTCAGGGTTTTCATATTTCGTGACCACGTTGTTGCTTGACCACCATGCAGTTTCACCCAACTGTTGATAGTTTTTTGTGTATAATGTCCGGTGTAGTAAACGCTCAGGTGTCATGCAGAGTTTTTGACCAAAACATTGTGGGCCGTGCAGAATGATTATTTGACCATTTTATCTCGCTTCTTGAGCCTTCCGGAGTACGCGCTGGCGAACGGCCATATTGCTCACGCGTTCACCCCAGTTAATGGGGGCTAAGAGTGGCAGACGCAACAACTGTCAAACACTGCAGGTCTGTTGATTTATCCCCCACGGTCGGATCATATCTCCGAACCATAGAACCGAACGGAACACACACCAGCGTTATATGCCCTCCGTTTCAGCGACAACCGAACCACAAGTGGCACAGGCTGGCGAAAGCAACTGGTGTCTTTGTTATTCTTGTTGATGTCTCATAAGCAGCTCATAAGAAGCTGACGAGGTGATGCTACCCGTGTATATGATTATGTCCACAGTCTCAAGCGGATTATTTGCAATAAAAAACGGGAGTGTGATTGTTCTAATCTTAAAGCAGAACTTTGCACTTTGAAGGTGCGAAGCGCATTCCATACAAACCAGCCCGGTCACTCACCTTGTTCAGCATGGTCTGCATGTCTTCGGCAAGAGGCTAAGTAAGACAATGTCGTCCACATACTCCGTTTCGGTCAACCTGACGTTAAGAAGAAGCTCAGCAGCACCCTCATTGGATTCCTTGAGCATACCTTCCAGAATGTCGTCCATGACAAAATTGAACAGGAAAGGGGAAATCGGACACTCTTGACGAACACCACTAGAAGTGATGAACACCGAGACAGTTGTCCATAAGCCGTCGCGCTGCTTGCAGTGATCTTTAATCCACGTGTAGGCGACTGCTAGCTTGCAAGTTGGCATGATAGATGTTCTGCCGGAATTTATGTGCCCGAGTTCTATCAAGTCAAGGGACTGTCTTGGTCAACTCGCGATGATTCCGTAATAAGTAACAAGGCAGTTAATTCTAGGAAGATAGTCCACGGACACTTAGTCTCAGATGACAATAAACTAACGTTATCAAATCAGTGAATCAGGTATGCTACACCTGGTAAGAAACCTGGCTAAACAGGGAGAAGAAACAAAAATAGACGCGTTAACGAAAGCTACAACACGTATTTCTCTGGAACTTCATTGCAAAGGAAGCAGCTTCAGAGGACATTATGAGCAACCGGATTGAAGCTAGCCCTTGGTTTTAAGAGGACCACGATTGTCGGCTGTCTGTACAAGTGCCGACGTTTCAAGATCCATCGCGAGGTAAAAAAAAATTCATCAACGCACCATCGACTGGATCGCAATCTTGCATGCTGTTCACCTATTTAAATTTCCCTCCGGTTAGTTTGGCGACGAAAGAAAGCATGAGTATCTCGGAAGTGATAGAGGTCAGACTTATGCCACTGTGGTTGTGACATAGACTTCAGGCCCCCTTTTTCGTTAACGCGAGTTACTTTTGACAAGCCCTGCTTACGAGGTACTTCTTCAATTTCCGAAGCAATGTAAAGTGGTTTTGTCGGTTCTTCTTTCAACCCCTCTCTACCATTGATAAATGGATTGAGAATAACACAACGTTATGAGCAAGTTGTAATACTCTACGTTTCAACCACCTCGGGTGGCCTTCCTCAGGAGTGTTGTAATCGAAATCACATTGAAAAGAGCTGGGGAAATGAAATATGGTCCAGGAACCTTATTATGCTGCAATATCTTAAACTCCAGTGCCACCTCTGCTTCCAACAGAGACACATCTGGAATGCAGTAAACGATCACTTGAGATCTGTCATCTACTTGTTCCCATTGTTGCCATCTGTTTCCCAAAATGTTCAGCCTACCTTGTCAAGTCGGCGCGACTGACTGGTGATAAGTGAACCATCTTTTCTACATATGGTCTCACTTACACCAACTCGATGACCAGCACAACCAAGGTTCAGGGAACGTAACATTATGTTATTCCCGGATTAAAGTGATTGGTCCAACTCCCAATTTTCCGAACAAACAATGCTTTTAGTTTACACAAACTTTAAGTAAGCTTTCGCTTTTGTTCTCGACGGTCGCTGTCATATTCGGTGTCAGGTGGAATCGAATGACGCTCGTTCCTAAGGTTGACCAAAATGAGAGAATTTCGCTGTTGTCGCAAATGCACGGCTGCTTTGAAACATTCCTCTTCTCGGTAAGCTTTCGCATCAAGTTTGAATTTTTTCCGCGTCCGTTTGGTTCTCTCTGATTTAGTCTGGTCAGTTTATTTGCCAATGACTTTTGACGAATGTCGTTTACACTCTCTTTGCTCGATTGTCAGTCGGTGACCCTGCATCTCCGTTTGTATGATCTCTGAGCAAATGACAGAACAAAAATGCACGGACAACAGCATATCCGTTTTCAGGTGTTTGCTGCAAAATACATGGCACTTTTTAACGGAGTGGTGCCATTTGCACCTGACTGCTGTATGATCGATTTGTGTCCATGGCTGATATGCGCATGTAACAGTGGTTTTTTCGGTACGGCATTTAGAATAGAAAGACCGTGGGATGCGCCCATTCGTGTTAGCTTTTTATCTTTTTCAGTGTTTTGCTATAATACTGGAAATTGCCACTATGCCGGTTCTCTTCCGGAGAAAGACGACTGAGTTAAGCGCTCAAACCGTCTGCTACTGTGATAGTGTCTGACTATTTGCTTTGCCTCCAAAGGTCAACGAGAGCGTTGTGGAATGCAGTCTTGTTAACGTTTGTACTTCTGTCTTTTGTAACATACGTTGATATGATAAATACTCAGCGCTTTTCTGACTAGTATTGATGAACTTCAATCTTTTTGCTGAGTTTGACAGCACACAAGTTACTGCTCTATGGGATCCAGTCGAACAAGAGCTGCCCTCGCATTCTGCGATTCCTTCTCCAGCTTGACTACGAGATCCAACTTTGACATCACCAGAGGCCACAGGCAAGAAACATTTGGATTGACACTAGTCTAGAGTTTAGCTCAAGTGAATAACTAGGCCAGTATCATTGTTCTGTGTTCCTGAGACGTAGCACGTTAAGCTGCAGACTTGAGAGAATATTTGTCAAAGCAGCTTGCTGACATTTGTTTGGAGAATGCGGACATTAAATGTGTCAGTGCCTACCGGTTGTTTTGAATTTCGGAAACAACCGTACTGGAAAGGTAAGCAAATTGAAAAGCAAAATAGAACGAGAAGCTTGGTAGTGGCTGAATAGTACTAATGTCAGAAGAGCCACAACTTTTAATGCTTTTCGGTCGTTTATGCTGCTGGAGGCAGTTAGCTAGGTTGACTCCACTTTGGATCTGCGATTTAAAAGTTTAATCTGCGAGGCGACAGAAGATGGGGTTTTTTCTTGGGACCCCACACGGAACCTCTGTTTCAAGAGTGAGGTGTTCGGATAACCTGAGGGTTAATGAACAAAACGTTGATGATTGATTAGGGTTATTGCTGCTCATGGACATCACTGTAGAAAATATTAATTCCGTGGCTCTCATTGATGCTTGACTGACGGCTGTAGATGAGTTTTGATGTAGATTTGATCAGTCGTCTTAGAATGATCGGAAGCCTCTCAGGTGATTTGCTTTTATATCGGTTTTTCTGTCTATCAGGACCAACTTATTTTCGTAATTCTACTTCTTTTAGGTTACCAGTTATTCTAAACTTTATTATCACTGTTCTCTTCCTAATTATAGTACATTATTGTTACTGGGAACGTGACCTACCATCTTTCTATCTTAAACAACAAACCTCATTTCAAACTGTGTGCTCACATTACCCAAATGCAAGGATTGCTAGATAGGTTATATAGTGCTCGACGTTTGTTGCCTAAACCATTAATATGTGAGACGAGGTGGCTTGCTTATTTTCGTCGATATCGCATCGCTGGTGACGAAACTCAAAAGACTCGTGGGAGATTAGGAGCTGTTGCATGAAGTGATTTGGAGGAGACAATTGTGATGGACTGTTCATCTCAACTGAAACGTCATCATCCTCATCATCGAAAGCAATACGATAATGGTTCAAACGGATGCTTAACTGCCACACACCCACGAGAAAGAAAGAAAAACTTACATAGCAACGGGGAGAAAAAGAAGGGGAAGGGGACCTAACTACTAAAAATAGCTACGTCTATATTCAAACATACAACATCAAGGCGCCTACACCTTGCAAACAACCGAGCTGTAAGTGAAAGTAAGGCGTCATCAGCGAGACAGCTTCCTTACGGCTTTCACTGCCCCGCATCATTAAGTGCACTCACTTCACAAACAACAACATTCACGCCACTGAGCTCGATTAGCCGCCATCTCACCTAACGTCTCAAGCCACCGACTCTGTGAGTCGCGAGGGCCCCAGCCCGGGAGACGAACCCGATCTACAGTGACCAACCCCTTCGTGAACGATTTCATTTGTCTACGCCAGGTCATCATCTGTCCACCTTGCGCCAGTCGGCCGCAGCGTCGGCAAAGAGTGTTCGGTGTGGCAAACGACTAGCTGGCATCCTTAGTACATGACCTAACCATCTAAGTCTGTGCAAATGTAGTGACTGAACAAAAGAACTCGTTTGACAATCAGTGCCAAACACCCGCTTCCTAACCTCCTTATTACTCACTGTTACGACCCCCTGATAGAGAAAGACAAGAACAAACACAAAGACCACGAGCAGTATCTCTATCACGAACGAACGCAACGATATTGCAAAACTGCACGAAAACCAGAGCACAAATATCGGAACCCAACTCTCGCAACTTAGATCCCCCAACAAGTAAGGAAAAAGACGGCCTTCAAACGAGCTTTATTTGCTGCTCAGCCCGAAGGCAAAATACCGATTTACAACGTCTGTATTTATAGGTTTCGGGTGACCTTGCGCCTAGGCCACCCAACGGACCAATCAGAGTGAGCGTAGCTTCTCGGACGTTCGAGAATTCTGGCGGGCGTTCAAATTCTCCAAAAATGGAAAATCCATTTTTCTCGGCAAATATGGCGAATTTTTGGGAAAAAGTGCCTTTTTCCAACACTTACTCGCTGGTGCCACCCGATACGAGCGATTGAACGCAGACATCGGTGGTCAAATACCTGGAAGACGGTTCACGTCCTCTACCTGAGCGGCCACGTTTCGCTGCCGTAAAGTAATACAGCCCTCACTGTTGTCTGATATACGCGACCCTTAAGCTTCAGAGAAATACCTCTCTGTCGCCATAGGTGTCTCAGATTAGCGAACACCGCCCTAGCCTTGGAAATACGCGCTTCTATTTCATTCCCTACACCTCCGCCGCCCGCTGATGCAGCTTCCCAGGTATACAAACCGGTCAACAATCTCCATGACTTCATTATCTAACATTAAATCTACGTGATCACAACAATCTTGCAGAAGCACTTTGCATTTTGAGGCTGCAAAGCGCATTCCGAAGTACTTAGCAGAACGCGAAATAGCGTCCAGTGTTGTTTGTGCCGCTTGAAAGTTGTCAAACAGCAATACCTTATCGTCAGCATAATCAAGATCAGTCAGTCTTTCACCAGGTAGGAGGTCCACGCCGGCATCATTTGAGTGCCGCAGACAGTCCTCCATTATTTCGTCTATGACGAAATTGAACAAAAATGGTGAAAGGGGACAGCCTTGACGTACGCCGCTCCTGGTGCTGAAACTGTCAGACAGTTCACCGTAAACCCTAACCTGAGCTGAAGTATGGGAATAAAGCGCCGACAGTATGTTCACATACTTAGTCGGTACACCCCTACGTTTAAGCGACTCTAAAAGTGTAGATCGGTCCACCGAATCAAACGCACCTTTATAGTCGAGGAATACGGCGATTGTTGGCCGGCGGTACACATGACGCTGCTCCAGAATTTGACGAAAGTAAAAATGTGATCTATACAACCCCGCCCAGGGCGAAACCCTGCCTGTTCTTCCCTAATGTTTACTTCCCGAACTGCAGTGAGTCGACTCAAATCTCACAGGCCATTCAGAAAGCAGGTACTGTAGCATGCGGCACAGGGGTACATGGGGTAAACAAACATTGGATTTCAGAGAAATCCCTGGAGTTGTTAGAAGCCAGACGGAAGGTTCCTCCTGGTAGTTCACATAACAAGTCTAGAAGAGATATCCGTAGGAAACTGAAACGTAGTCTAAAGGCTGATCGTGAGGCTTGGTTAGTGGAAAAAGTTAAGGAAATGGAAACCGCATTTGCCTCAGGGAACATCGGTAAACTGTTTAAGCTGATCCGTGCCACTGGTCCCAGGCGACCGTCGGTCAGTGAAGCTATCAGCGAGGTAGATGGTACACTAATCTGTAATAAGTCCAGAAGGTTAGAAGCGTTTGAGGGTCAATTTAGTTGGCCTCCTGCTTCTATTGTGTTGCCCCACAAACTTGTGATGTAGCACCCTGGTCGGTAGATTTGGAACCACCCACTGAGACTGAGGTTCGCAATTGCCTTTCGGCTCTCAATCGTAATAGGGCTGCTGGCCCAGATGATCTCGTGCCGGCACTTTTCAAAGAAGGTGGAGAGGCGTTAGTAGAGGCATTGACTCAGTTGTTTCAACTTGTGTGGACGACGGAGACCATCCCTCCGTGCTGGGGTCACTCGATAATAGTTCCCATATTTAAGAAAGGAGCCCGGGGCTCTTGCGAAAACCATAGAGGGATTAGTTTGACCCCAGTCATTTCAAGGGTTCTGGCATCCATTAACTGAAACGTTCTGGTTGTTAAGTGAAGATTACGGTTCAAAGTGGAGTTCAGACCATCTGCTCATTGTTCGCTTTGAGAGTCGACACGCGACACGATTACCTTTTTACGCGCGGATCAATCTGGGTTTAGTATGCATGCCTTCAAGGCAATTGTAGGTGGCTATTTTGAACGTTTACTACTTCGTTCGTTGAGTAGTTCATATGGTCGAACCAATTTCTATGGGATGCATTCTTCACCTTCAAAATGTGATGCTGCAAGTTTCGGTTGGTTCTGACGCTGACCTTTGTAGTCAAGCCGTTCAGGGCGACCAGCTTACCTTTCTATTTAGTGCCATCTCATCAGATTGTATTTGAAACAATCAGGCCCCTTAACCTATTCGGAAACACAAGTCAGAAGACGAAAACTGTGTAATTGTGCCGTTTTTTTCTACCTTTATCAGCCACAAACGTGCGTTCTGTAATGTACAACAAGCCGACTGAATTGTATGAAGTCAGAACAACAAACAGAACCAAAGTACTGAACCATGTGATCAAAATCAATCAAAACTAAGGTAGCTTCCATACTACGGTGGCTGATGAGATTGCAAGAAATGATACCATCCCGCAGTTTTCGTCTTCTGATTTGTATTCCCAAGTTGTAGTATTCTTGATGGAATGTCTGTTGACACGATACATTTCTAAATCTTCATTTATGGCATCTCAACGCTGTTCGGTCGTTAACTGGATAAATGTTGAGGAGTTGAGATCGTATCTCATCTTCAGTATCTGGCAGCTGACGCCGTTGCCACTGAACTATTCGAAGAAAGATGTCATAAAACATTTTGAAGTGGTGTGTGTGCACATCAATATACAACACCCCCTAGGCGTTTTTTTTGTGTTGAGAGTTCAAAGCAAATTAAGTTTTGACAATGATCCCATGTTGTTTTTCTATTTCTCCAACCGAAGAAAAACTGAAGCTTCCCACGGAATTCCTGACTGAAATACTTCACATATTATGTCATGAAGTGACGTAGGCAGTCACAATTCTATTGCTGCCCGTTTACAATAATATCCAACTCGAAATGGGGAGCCCACATCTTCGCAAGCTTGGATGACTAGTGGCGAGTCGATGGTTGGCGGTGGCCAGTGCATCGATTCATTTACCATTTGCATCCGTATGATGCTCTTCACTGTCATTCAGGGCTGAACACTTGTGCTGTTCTGTTTAATTAGATCAAAAAAAATTAATATGACGCGTTGTCTTCTGTTCTTTTTGAATAGGTCATCCGATGTGCTTTATGTGTGACCTTTGCTGGTGGAGTCAGCTTGTAGTTATCGTATCACCCGTTCACCCCTAGACCTTCTCAACAACCACAGGGTGACTACGCTGTATGTCTTAGCGATGATCAGGCACCCATGATAAAGTAAATCATAACCAAATACTTCACGCTGTCGGGATTTGGTGGAGGCGCTGAACTCCGTAAGCTCCACATTACCGTTTCTGGTAGTCGAAAATGCTTCCGGCTTATGCCACACAGACAAACGTTAGCACAGGTTGTAGCTATGGATTCGTTATTCAGATGATTGCATGAGCTTTGCATATACATGCACATACACAAAACAAACAGCAACCCTCCTTGAAATTCACATACCAACCTGG
The DNA here is from genome assembly GCA_014220965.1 of Paragonimus kellicotti. Classification (NCBI taxonomy): domain Eukaryota; kingdom Metazoa; phylum Platyhelminthes; class Trematoda; order Plagiorchiida; family Troglotrematidae; genus Paragonimus; species Paragonimus kellicotti. Next base: position 17,503 of record LOND01002926.1, on the reverse strand, counting down.
AAACACGGTTTTAAACTTTAGTGCACATTACACCATTAGCCATACTGAACGAATGTAGCATTTATTCTGGTGCCTGCATCTATGACTCAGGCAGTGATATATTCCACTCCCATACTTCTTTGCGTACAATGTTTATTTGGCATGCGTCAAAACTATGTACTTCAGCCGTCAGTTAATCCCTGCTGTACTGTTCGTCAATTTTTCAGATCGTTACACTGTTTTTGAGCTGGTCATCAAATGTCCAATCATACAGCTATGATTGGCGTCAGTAACATTACCAACCGGACTGATCCAAACAGCCTAAAGTCACGAGTGTTTGTGGGCAATCTAAATACGGTGCACATGATGAAACCGGAATTGGAATCGATTTTCTCCAAATACGGAGCGATCATCGGCATATCGGTTCACAAAGGTTATGCGTTTATTCAATACGCCAACGAAACAAGTGCGCGTTCCGCCGTTGTTGGAGAAGATTGTAAAGTCTACTACAACATGGCTTTAGGTAATGGCATCCACTGTTTTGGAGTTGTATTTCATGGTTATCTAAATTCAATCGCCTTTTCTTATTTTCACTCCTCTGTACTGTTTATTTTTCTTCCAACATTCACTGCATTATGTTCTTTTCTTTTTCTGCTGTACCGCCTCAGACGTAACTGTTGCCTCGGAGCCGAAGAATCGAAAACGCGGTCGTTCGAATATCAATTCGCAACTCACAACTTGGTATTTTCTTTCTCATTTTTTTTTATGTTATTTGATTTTTCCACAGGAATAACTTGGCGAGGTATGATTATTTCTGTTCTGCGAAGGCGGAAGTCGCTATCGGTTGAGCGGTGTCGACGGTCTACTTGTACTTTTTGGGTGATTGATGCCAGGGGCCTAGCCAGTTCCATCTTGAAAGATTTTGAGATTTTGGAAATAACTTCATGTTGAAGTTACTTTATGTCGCGGGAATTATTTTGCATTTTTGCCTCCATTGGTACGCGCTCATGCTTAAGTTAGTATTCTGATAAGAAGAATCTTGATCACACCTCTAACCGATGCGAAGTAGGCAGTCTTACGGACGATATTCGCGTCTGATTGCTGTTATTTCGCCACCCTGGATAGATTGGATTGGTGCGTCGCTGCACCACAAATCGTTACAGCTTTGTAATTTTCCGATTCTAGTCCACTTTGTTTCCCCAATTCAGCCTTTATACTATTTTCCATCAATTTTGTCATGATTCACCATGCATTTTGTTGTGCTTGGGAATCATGAAGCTGTCTTTGCGTTCCGGCGATTGCTTTCTAAGTATTCAACAGTGTTCAATCAGTTGACTCTTTTTAAACACTCATAATTATTGTTAGTCTTTTGTAATCTCGTATTCTTTAAACAAATTTGATATGGACCTATTTGGATACGTTTACCAAGCTTCTAATGTTGTGCCATTTGATTTTCGCCGACAGAGTAACCAGCGTTTGCTTTGCGCAGGTTTTGCACAGTATATATTTTCCGGATTGAATTTTACTTTTTTGTATCCATTCTTCTCTTTAGCATCTTCCAAGTTGCTGACCGTTTCAACTCTACTGTTGTCGTAGTTCTCTCTCTTGCACACTTTTTTTTAAAAACTCCAACAGTGTAGTCTTCGGTAGTTTCGGTTTTTGATTTGTCGACTATCATGTCTGTTGACGATTACGATATTTTGATTAATCTGCTCGATGGTGATTTTTCGAAGCGGTTTGCCGTAAATTACCCGCCACTCCTAATTTGATTTTTCAGACTTTCACGAGTATTAACTACTTACATTCATTTTGGTCGGTTGCTAACGCAGACTGCCACTGAGAGTATCCAACGATCTCAGCTGTTGACGTGTTAGCATCCGTTTAACTAGCATATATTTTGAGTTTAACTGTCTATTTTGTATATTGTTTTTCTTAATGAGCATGAACCCGATTTTGTTGGAATTTCATCTTCTCAGGTTGATTTCTTAATGTAATGTGGACATCTGTGTATGCTGGTTGGACGGTATAAGTACATAATATGTTTACTTTCTGCGGTTCAGTCACCCAATCCAGGTTATGAAAGTAATAGCAATGTATTGCTTTTACTGCGTTTTTTTATAATTTTTTTTCTCAAAATTTTATTGTCAATCTCCTGTATATTTTGGCTTTGGTCTCTTACCCATTCGTTTGGAACCTACTCATCTTTGTTGATGAACTTTCAGTCCTTCATTAACGGATTTGGCTATACAAGCGCAAACTCTATCCAGTTTAGCTAACAACCCAGTGCTTTCCTCGTTGCAACAATTGGGACTTGAGGGTATTATGGGCCAGCCGAACTTCGCTCAGTTTGCTGCAGCCGCCAGTTCAGTGTTGTCAAGCCCTACACCGTTTGCCAATCTGGGTTTGGGAGCCACACCAACCCCCGTAAACGCCTCGCGTTCAAAACACACACGATTGTTGTCGGTGCAGAGTACACCACAGTCGGCTTCCACCACTCATTCGTCTTCATCTGCCAAGCGTACGCGTTTGGATGGAATCAACAGTAACGCAGGCCAGTCCGGTCACCACACGCTTAACCAACTTCCAGCTGGAGCCCGTGGTCAAAATTTGGTGTCTTTGGTTTCGCCATCCGATAGCGGAAGCGCTTGTCACTCTGGTCCCAAAGGCTCACAGAGTCGACAACTTACGAGTCCATCCGGAGGCGGCCCTTCCACAGATCACCAGCGTAATCATAACCGCCCAACCACAACTGTAGGTTCTGCCCAAGTTCGTTCCCTTACAACGCCCGCTAGTGCTCGGCAGTGCAAAGTGGAGAACAGTGTTGACATGCGGGAGACTACCAACCTGACTTCGAAACGGTCTGTGGACATAACTAGAAACCCATCCTCTGGAACTGGCATCTCGAACAATCGCATTGCACTGGAAGGCACTAGCACCTCCGTTTCCGGTACATATGTCTATTATTGTTTTATTGTTTTGCTCCAGTCTGTTTCTGGACAGAGGACACGTTTCCGTCAGACAGTCTGTTTTAGATTACACGTCTAGAAAATGAGTGTCCGAAGCATTAATGAACAGTTGTCACATTATTGCCGTTGATCTGTTAAAGAAGTTGACAGTTGGTGACAACGGTAATCCCAAGTGCTAAAGTTTGAACTTGCACGACCTTAGTGCTTCCGTTTAACTCCAGAAACCATTGGTATCTAGGTGCTGTAGGAAGAGGGGACAGGTGTGTTGATTTTTTTTAAAAAAAATACTCAACTTGTAATGGGCATTTCAAGTGTGATGTATTTAGACTTTCCGTAAGGTTTATAGGATGCGCTAAAATATGTTGATAATAGTTATTCAATCTTCTTGGCTTGCTATGGTTCGTTCTTGTACTACACGTACCGTGTGATGGTGGTACATCTCCAAACGATACTCGTTAAAGTTGTTTTACGACATGACAGCGTTTATTATCGGCTTGTCCATTGCATTTTATACGTACTCAATGATGTAGCTTGTAAATAGTGGTAGTATGGTCTGTTTAGCTCTCATCATTGTCTGTTTTTTCTCCGTCTACTATTTCAAGAAGGAATATTTTGTGTTCTTATTTGCCCGTCAGTAGCTGTTGATGTTCGGGGTTAAGCTTCTCAACCAGAACTCGCTACATCAGTTAGATTCTCCCATCGACTGGGAATTTTTACGTATGTAGTCAATCGTTTATCAGTTCATAGTTTAAGACATTTACTTCGCTTCTTTGGATGTTGACTGTTTTGTCCGATTTTGCAGTTCGTCCTTCCGCGGAGGATATCTTGATTTGCGGTAGTTGCCGTCGTCTTTTCGATCAAGTGGATGAGCTGATTTCTCATAAGATGGCAGGCTGTAGCTTAAGCCATGCAACTTGTCAGTCCTGCCGTTGTCGCTCAGGTAAGCCGGTTTCTTCTTGTATTCGCGTTATCCTTTATTTTGGTGTTTCTTGTGTGCATTTCCAATTTCATTATGTTTCGTCTATTTTGTGAGAATATCCTGTCTGTGATATTTTGTCTTCACTGAATGCAGAACGTTTTTCGTCTCGTTTTCATGTATCACAGGAGAACCGGAGAATCTGGAATGCGCTTATTGTGGTGCCAGTTTTCACAGTGCTTGGAAATTGATGCATCACTGCCACAGTGATCATGGTTTAACAATATATACATTGCCTTCACCGACTCAGTCCCCGAACACTGTGCAAACACACCCAACCCTTTTACCGAGTGGTAACAAATTGACCGGAACTAAAGTCGAATCGGGCGTTGACACTAGTGAAGGGCAGAAAGATACTGGAGAACTGGAAAAACATTCTGTCGTCGAAAATGGAAATCAGTGTTCACTTGTTCACAAGGCACCTGCCGAGCCGCAGCTGGCTTCCCCTGCCACTAGCCTTCCTGACGGACAGAATATAAGTGATTGGGAGGCAGATGCATATGAAGACGGCGACAAAGGGTCACGTTCTGCAACGGAGGCGCACACAATTACTAGCTCTGGAATGACTTCTCGTAGTAGCTCAACTCATTCAGTTGGAGAAGAGACACAAGGAGAGGAAGCTTCGGCTGCAGATGTTTCGCGCTCACTTTCGGATAGTAGTAAACCTTCCCCATCTATGCAAGTAACTCGCAGACGCCGCGGCGAGTATGGTCGTCTTGAGACCAGGGTTGACGATGATGACGAAGATGATGAGGATGATATTGAAGTGAAGGTCACCAGGACTGCTTGACTTAGTGAGTTTTTCTATATGCGGGATCGTAAGAGCTTAATTTCCGAGTGATTTCAGCTTATGTTTCTGCCTTGTTTTGCTTTTACTTGATCTAATCTTGGTCAGCTCCGGTTATTAGAACACAGATGGAAAACTTTGTGTGATAGTCAGTTATGTGAAATAAGTGATGTGGATATGCAACACCACTTTGTACTGTAGGAATGGCCAACATGATTTGAGTCGATTACTGTCTCGTTCTATTTTTCGTTTGTACAGGAGAGTTTTAAAGGCCTTACCTTCGTTGCAGCCAAAAGCCACATCGTTAGATTCCGTTCCCATACAAACTTTTGCTCTCAAATCTGACTTACCTGTAGGTGAATCTTTCTCCCACTAGTCATCAACGTGGAGGCCTATGTGACCATGACTATCTGAACTTCCTACCTATTTTATTTGGGTCGTTTGTGGTATATTTGATTCTTTTCATGATCTAACCACTGTTTTAAATTCGTTGGCCTATATAAAATTGTACGAATCTGATCGTGTGGTAGAAAACTGTCGTTGGTCGCTACTTTCTCCTGTTCTAGATAAGTGAAACGCAAGTTCCTACTGCATAGTTACGTCCTAAAATGTTACGCATAAAGTGTCCCATCAACGTGATTCAACTTCCCACGATCTTTGTTATTCATGAACGCTATACACTTTTTTGTCTTTACGTATTTTTCCGTTTCTCGGACAGAGATTTGCTGTTTCTCGTGATAGTTTGCACGAAAATGTATTCTAGTTCTTATTAACAAATTCTTTTTCAATCACGAAATATCGTTTTGTACGTTGGTAATTTTTTTATATGACTTTCTGTCGCTTCTATAGAATCATATGCGCTTCATCCATCAACAGAGGACATTGTCGTACTCAAACAATGTTTAATTTTAACTCGTTTCTGTTACGTTTTCGTCACGATTTTCCTCGTCGTTTTGCCCAGCTAAATCGTTTCAGATGTCCTTTTATGTTTGTATTCAGTCATGCCCCCTAAAATGTGGAGTTTTGTTTCCAGATAGCTCTTCCTTACCTGCACCCTCTTGTTGCATGCTACTAAGCGGTGGCAATGAATTGTGTGACGCGAATCAACATAACGATGCGCTCTTTGAACGCATTGATGATCCTCAACATCCGGTAGACTAATAAGCTGGAAGCATGAAACGTCAATCAGAAACGAACGTCTGTTTTACCTAGAACGCTCTTATAAGGAAGGGGTTTGTGCGCGGCTGACAGCGGAGGCTTGGGCGTGTTAATCCTATAAAATAGTGTGTGCGGTTGAGGCGGTTTCCATTTGTGTCTGACACTACTCAGCTCCCCAGTCTGTGTTTACTTAACACTATGACGCGTTGTTCATAGTCTCATCCGAAATCGGCACATTCGTTCGTTTTGCCTTATTAACCTACTTTTTGCTACATACTGCTTCTGAGGATCTGAACCGAAGTTTGACCTCAGGGGTCTGTAGAAGTCGCGACGTGGACGCGAGGTATTAAGGCGAGATACTGTTTGAAATACTCAACGATATAACCTTCTTGACTAAAGTTCGGTCAGGGTCTTGGCGTATAATCGGATGTGACTGACAATCATAGACAGAGCGATCCCATCTGTGGCCGCTAGTTGCATGGCCTGCCTGAGACTGGATTCACAAAGGGCATACTTGGAGCCGCCCAGCCATCCTCAACATCGTTTTAAAGCTTTGCCCGACCCGTTAACGTCTACGAGTTTACTTACACGGATAGTGACGACTCGGAGCAGTTCTTCACGGAGTTACGGGCTAGAAGTAGGTATCACTTGAATATTCTTTCTATTTTCTTTCGGGTGGCAAAACGTATATCACTCAAGGCATGTCCTCTTGATGAAGCGTGCGTGACAGCTAAAAGTATTTTTATTCGAAAGTTACACAAGTTATATTCGTTCTGCTGAATATGTTTGCATTCCGAACACGACACAATGGTTCAAACCGTATTAAAATCGGATCACAGTATCTAGAGGTTTGCGCGAATATACATACTGTCATAAACGCGAATGACCACGAACAATTAGCGTTGCTTGGATACTCAGATCAGGCAGGTGCATGACTCCAGTTACTCACTCATTACACTCTTATTTAAGTACCGATCATCTAGGTGACCTACGTGGCGAAATCGAACAAATGGGAACAAGTTCATATCGCCTAGATGCTGAATCTCGCAGCGAGTAATTGTACGCAGTGTGACAGCCAAGGAAAAGAACAGTAGCGAGCATTCACCAGAAATCACGTGGACGACTGACAACGAGAAGTGAGTCCGCTTGTGTAGAGGCGTCATAAGTGGGCAGCGGGGATCATGCATGTCACGTCTGGTTCACATCCGCTAAGCGACATTTACAGCTCCTATGCTTTTTTGTTCAGCAGTGTATATAATCATGCATACCCCTTAACAAATAGATCCTATTTTAATGCAATCTAAACCACTGTGTAGCTCTTTTCATCAGACATCTCGCGGCGCACCGTATTGGTTATTCAATCTCATTGGGCGGATTAAATAGACTGTGTAGATTTCGGTCGGATATATCTCCATTTTAGTATCATTTGCCTCTAGTATGTAACCCCGTGCGAAACCGAGTTACGAATCGTCATCATCTACTCAGGTTTATTCATGGATGTTAATTGGTCGGACAGTGTAATGTCCATGAACGACAGTCGCTGCTTGTCACATGTGTGTAACGGTCACTCACCATTGTCTGGACAGTCTGACTTTAACCAAAGTTGGCCACTTAATGACGATTCAGCATCGTTCAACCGCCTTATCCTAGCGTTTACGAATCGAATTAAATTGTAGGTATCGGAGCTTCGTGATGACCGCCATATAATAGCCTTCCGTGGAAAGCTGTTGGAGTCGGTGCTAACGGTACTACGAAATGTCATGGATGGGCTGGGTGTCTAACGACGGATTTGGTAGTTAGTTAAACGGACAGCCCATGTGTAAACAAAACCTGTTCACTGGGGATTTTACAATCTTGACTCACCTTCAGTGAAATAAAGGTGCTGATTCTAACTTATTGTCGGATACAGTTGCATTTACTCGCTGTGCGGACCAGATAAGAACTTAAAGGATGAAAGAAAAACTGTTTCCTCGCCTTTTGCGAATACTGTTTTCATGGAGCGATCAAGTCACATCATGACTTCTTATCACACACAAGTAATTAGCGAACGGTATATTTTCTTGTATTCAGTGATGCATATCTATCTTCTGATCACTTGTTGTTCTGCCAGTTCGTTTGCTAACGGCACGTTAAGGACGATGTAGTTCACGCACCGAAGAAGAAGAGTGTTACGGAAAATAACATGGATAAAAGGATGATAGAGACTCACACCATGTTGGGTAACCAACACAAAATATTACAATGCGAAAAAATGCGTTTAACATCTCTTGAAATCAACGTACTGTTGGATTTTCTACCATCCACCTTCGCACATGAGAAAGAAGAGGGAAGGAAGTTAAACAGTAAAGATTATCAATCCTGCCAATCAAACAACAGGACTGCCACATGTTCGCATGAGTGCAACTGATGGTCTGTTGCAGCAACTTCCGAAAGCTGCGGCCAACGTATTTGCACACTGCCAGAATGTTGTCTGACTGAACATTGTTCGTTTGTAGTAAAAGAATTTTCTACAAGGCAGCAATGTTGTTATCTCTCAGTTTTTGAGTTGAATGTGACTCTAGTGTTTACATGACATCTTTCGATTTGCTCTGAAGGAAGTAATCAAGAGAGGTAAATCAAGAGACCTTGAAACATGAAACCGGTCCGCATCTTCCAATCTACTTGTTCGAAACCCCCTTGCCAATCCTGAAGAATATAGACTTTACGAAGCTTGTCATTCTATCCTGTATGTATTACGTTCCACAAGATCGAAGTTCCTCAGTGTTGCAATAAGAAGCTAGATAACCCGAAAACTTACAGACCATGAGTGCAATGTACATTCCAGACTGTACTGGGACTTTGGGGTTGTAGTTATGCTACGTTTCTTTCATCGCGCGTCTAATAAATGTTCTTTTTTCCTGTTAACTCCTCTGTGTGTGTGATATGGCGTTGTTCATGAGGGTGGTATCCTCGTTTCACTTCGGTTTGTCCTACATCCTTTTCACAGACCCTTAACATTAGGCTGGGTGTTATCCTGATTGGTATATTGAGGTGCAACTCCATGATGGAGCCTGTATGGATGGAATGTAAGACACTTCAACACCCGTTGAACCGAAAGTTCACTGATCGCGAGTTGAAACCTGGATGTCTTGTTGACGGCAAAGACAATCTTTCTCTCTACTTCTCATCAGCGTGTTTACGTGTAGTCAGTCTACTCCTTCTCTTCACAGAACTTGCACTAATGAACCGACCATTCACACTTTGCACCAGTGGCATATAGAATTGCCTTTTCTCCATGTCTTCGTTTCAATTCCGCACAAAATGAGCCTCGTCAAACTCAGTCAAACATTTTTATCCCTATCAGTGTCCTTCAACTTCACTGCCCAGCAAATAAGTCAACAACAAATAATGACGCTTCAATTCTTTGTTCGTGTTGTGTTCGTCAGGAAGAAAATCAGCATGTCATTCGATTGGGAAGCCGGAAGATATGAAGCAAAAGAGCCTCAGCCAGGCAGTTACGACCTGAGGCAACGTCGGCCCACGCGGAACTTTCCATAACTATTGTGTTGATTCACTAACTGACCTTGATAAGATTACGCAGACAGCGTGTGCAGATGTTTCCCCTAACAGTTGGGAGTCGTTACTTTCGCCTCACTGGAGACAGGTCAGACTTGTGAGTTCTCCGGCGAACAACTCGTTTTGGTTGCGTGTGTACCTAACCGTGCTTTCCATTTGCATTAGTGCACACAATGCTAGCGCTGGTACGCTGACGTGACAAACTGTCTACTTTAGTCGATGCTCACCGCCTGGCAAATACGCTATTAGAGAAAAATGGACGGAGGCAACTGGCATAAGTTAGTTTGCTCTGACTTCACCTGAAGAGGGAAAGGTTCACTCTTGCAACCCGCTGATGTTCATACATCCAGAATGAATGGTGAAATTTTCTGTTCATTTTTGTTTTCTTCTGGTGCTGTTCGATTGCTTAATTTTTACCGAGAACAGCTCATTTACCCGGTCACCATTTTACTAGCACAAAAGTATCCTGTCGAGCTCGGAATGTTGACCGCCAAAGGCCAGTATTCGATGGTCGGTTGAAATATGGGGAACTGACTCATCATCATCATCATCATCATCATCATCATCATCATCATCATCATCATCATCATCATCATCATCATCATCATCATCATC
>LOND01002925.1:13645-28757 GCA_014220965.1 Paragonimus kellicotti | reverse complement strand
CTCACCAGCGTTGACATCCACCCCAAATTTGGATGCTGTAGTGGCGAAAGCTGTGGCCAGTTGATGTAGTTCGTTTACACTTTGAGCAAGCAGTGCTCCGTCATCTACAAACAGAAGCACGTGTATCATCGGGGTATGTAGCCGGTCTGGCACGCCAAAACTTGGAATAACCAGCAGACGCCCATCTGTCGTGTTCTCAACTTCGAGGCCTTGACTGTGGGGTCCTAAAAAACGACTGTTAGCGTGGCAGTCAAATATAAGTCAAATAGGTTTAGAGCTGAGACACAACCATGTTTATCGCCAGTGACAATGTGTAAGTCATAAGAGGTCGACCCACACCATTGTAACTTCGCCTTCATGCCCACATACAACATTCGAATCATTCATCAGTGGTTAGGTTCATAGCGCTTTGGAATTACAGCTAACCAATGTCATCATTTTCTATTTCACTAATTGTTAGGACTGTGAATTTGGGCATGTTTTTACCATTGAGACTCTGATGCAATGAATACAATTCCAGTGTCCGGTACCGCGATGTTCATTTAGTTAACTCTAGTGAAGTCGAAGGAGTGGCTCTCTCTCCGTTAGCTAATGTTGTTGTTTCGAGGTGCGGAAGCCAGAGAGACCCGAATGATTCAGGACCATTGCGTGTGTTCAAAATGGACCGAGCAACCACAGAACTGATCATGCGTGTTCGAAGATAATCTTAAATACATCGAGTCAAATTCACTTGACAGGAAACGTAAAAGCAATCCTGGTTGAGACCAGTATCAATGAACGGTTCATTGTATCTCTGAGGCCAGGTGAGTCACAGAACAAAAGGAGACTCTCGAGGCGGCAGGGGAATGATGTTGACATTGGCAAACGCGGTAACAACACGCGTTATTATTACATCCAGCGGCACTACCACTGAGCGCGTTGTTAAAAATCACTGTGAGAACTAAGGTCACATGGGCGCCACAATTGTAGTCGCACCCAATCGGAAAACTTTTAGTTGTGAAGGGGCTTGGTAGTTATCGGGCGCGTGACAAGTTCATTCTTTTCCAAACCATGTACACAGCTAACGTTCATCATTACCAATAACAAGATTAAATACTGATGAGTGTCCATTAAGGCACACTAGAATAAATTAATTCGGACTGTTCAAGGTAGAAGCAAACGAAAACGCTACGACTGTATGTTTGTGCTTGTACTTCAGGACTCGTTGCAATCCAATTGGATGTTTCCTACTCAATTGTACTGGACTAATCATTGATGGGACTTGTTACGTCTGTTGGAATGAGGGGTTGACTGCTTGCCATTCCTTGTCCGTTGGTCCGATCTCGTTAGGCGATGGCTCGTCTTGTCGCCCGTTTTGTCTGTAATCTATCCACCGTGGGCTTTGACCGCTGTGGACCCTCGGACGTGCCTCGGCTTCATGTCGAAGTATTCCGCTGACAGTTGGAATACTGGTACCTCAGATATGATGATCCACTACACCATGAGTATCATGTAGATTTTGAGTGGAGAATCAAGAGGCATTATTCAACAAATCGAGCTTGCAAACCATCATTCAGTCTAGTAGGGTGGCATGTCAGCCATCGTCAACGAGTGCACGTTTTTGTGGAATACGATTGGCTCATTAGCCGAACTGACATGCGACCATGAAGAACATCGGTATACCCGGCAGAACTTCAGCCTTAGTGTGCAAATTCCTTAGGTTTCCTGGGTGCACGCGGAGGTATGTTAACTTACGTCAGAGTATGATGCCGAACACCACAACCAGACCTTAGCTAAGTGACATACTTTGTATGACCCTGTTGAAGAGTCGCCATTTTCTGAGACGAAATTAAAAGCAGAACAAGTGGCACGAAGCAAATCTCACTTCCATATGGAACAGAATGCGACAAAAAGTGATGATTTATTATTAGTGCTGTTGTCTTGACCTTCTCATTGGTCGGCTCATCCCTGTTTGTAGCACGTTCGTTTTGGCGCTCGACGCAATTAAACAGCTTGTTTTACTTTGATATTCATCATGGCAAACTTCGGTGCTATGCCGGCGTGCCGTCCGGAGTGGTCCCTGAGCTGACATGTCAGTTTGCTCACGCTGTCGACATTGTCTGGCTGTGAATTACTGCTAATCTTGGTTAACGTTTTATCGATGAGTTCGTTTAATCTAACTACGTTACAGATTGAGTCATGTAGTAGACTTTCAGACAAATAACACAACGTCTGTCGGGTCTGACTGTTTTTCGGTGTTGTTCTAATATTTGAGCAATCTAGATGTCTAGATGGCTACAGTAATCAATGCGAGGAACAACGGAACGGAGCAATCAACCATACCAACTCATGTTTTCTGTAAGCCTTCAGGAAATCGTTTGACTCACTGGACCAAAGTGGTCAATTCTTTCAACTACCGTGATCTAACTAGTTCGGCCTGTATGACATCACGCTTTTGTATGTCGGTGGCTAAACGCCTGAGACTATACAATTCAGAGATAGTTAACTTAGGACCACCAAACGATTCGTTGAACGGTCTGATAACAACTGTAAGTGTTTCATGAGTGTCTTCAACCTACCATGGTAATAATGAATATTTAAAACAGTGTTATCCATTCATTGCTTCGAACAAAACAGCTAGAAGACGAACGCCATAGATGCTAGTGTTTCACATTTGCTCGTCATTACCAAATAGCCAATAACACGGAAAACGTCCAATTTAACATCTACAGTACTTGGGGCTGTGAACAAAGGAACCAACAATAACAAAAAAACGTCCAATCGTGTGATCTCGAGCGTTGCCAGGCACGATCACTGAGTTAGATCTGATGAGGTTCTAAAGGTACACACGTTTCAAGGAAGTGAGTCGTCTTTGATGTAAGAAAGGAATTCACAGATTACCATAAACATAGCTGGAGATATCAGGACAAAATCTATATCATTCTGTAAATAGTTTGTCTCCAAGTAATCTATGAGTTAGAAAGCGGAGCTGTTTCTCATTTTCTCAGAGAATTTTTGAAACGGTCGGGATCGTCTATCAACACAATTATTATGAGTGTGCCAATCTGAACTTCTCTCTGTTTTCATATTTTCTTTGGAAAATCGTGGTTGATGCAGTTATGTGAAGTCCTTTCGCAATTTGGTTGTATAGGTTTTACGGGAAACGAGACTAGTCTGTCAGATGCACTAAATACCGCCATTTAGTTCGTAGAACGTTATCGTTTTTCACTAATTTGGCATATGAATATGCCAACACCTGACTTAACCTTTATTCAGAAGTGAGTTCTTGGTTCGAGATACTTGTATCAGTTATAGTGGTCAATATTGTATTCATCTTACGCAAAATGTTTACTTTTCACCTCATATGAGTTGTGAGATTTCGCCAGTGCAATATCTATATATTTCGTTCAGCTAATCACTGAAGCGAGGAGTCAGTAATAGAATGTGAACACAAATGGATATCAACTTTTAGTTGGTCAAAGCCTGTTTGTGTAACGCCACTCATAATTCATCCAAAGGTTGTAGTGAGGATCGTGTGAAAATTGTGCGTTGATCGGTCCATAAGTGCGCATGAACTGAGATGTCTTAATTGATGTGTGAAATGTTATAATTCATATCTCCACATATAATACGGGACAAGGTAACAAATTTTGTTCGAACTTGCGTGGTCAGTCACTAGGAAATCTACTGGAGGAAAATCTATTCTCGCATTTACAAAACTGAACCGAGTGCGACAATCTGCTTCCGGGGTTTAATTGAGCCAGCAAACCTTGCTCGCTTAAAAAATTGCCACATGTATGTACACGATTGTCGGTTTCGGTTTCGGATTCACTTGTCACAGTGACCGATGCCAAATGGCGCCTGCGCTTAACTATCATCACAAATGGCTTGCGTTGCACCACTTCTCATTCCACGTGACACTCCGTATTCAGTGCAGAACCGGAAGGAATATAACCAGGAGTTGTGTGAGTGAGTCCTTTGCGAAGAAAACGTCTCACCAGCGTTGACATCCACCCCAAACTTAGATGCCGTGGTGGCGAAAGCCGTGGCCAGTTGATGTAGTTCGTCTACACTGTGAGCAAGCAGTGCTCCGTCATCTACAAACAGAAGCACGTGTATCATTGGGGTATGTAGCCGGTTTGGCACGCCAAAACTTGGAATATCCAGCAGACGTCCATCTGTCGTGTACTCAACGTCAAGGCCTTTGATCTGTGGGGTCCTGAAAAACGACTGTTAGCGTGGCAGTCAAATATAAGTCAAATAGGTTTAGGGCTAAGACACAACCATGTTTATCGCCAGTGACAATGTGTAAGTCATAAGAGGTCGATCCACACCATTGTAACTTCGCCTTCATGCCCACATACAACATTCGAATCATTGTTACGAATTCTTGGAAGAAAGAATTTTCTGCGGGGCCTTTTGGTGGATTTTGGCTCAGGTAACTCGTGAAACGGCTTTTGTGCAGTTTCGTGTCTTTGACACTTGTGCCCGGGCTTGGGGCGTCGGTCATTGGAGTGGCGACTACAGAAACAACGTCCCCGCTTTCCACCACGAAAATGAACAGTCGAAGAAATTCGCTATTATTTGATGTAAATGGTTCCGGAAAAATATGCAGAAAATTTTGTTCGATGAGTGAAGATAGGGAAGCCCATACTTTTGCGGAAAAATGAGCGGTCCTCTGAACTGGACTTCGTTATCTCCTCAAAATCGACGGAATTTCGCAGACCTCGCGAATTTTCCAACCAATACGGGAATTTGAGTGTCCGGACATGGTGGAATGTTTCTCGCGTCAGATGTAGTTGTGGAATCAGGAATGAAAAGCGAAATTACGTGATAAACGGAAGAACGTAAAATGGTCATGTGAAGTATGACGAATAATGGAATATGTGATTTTCTGGCCAACCTTTCATATAAAATTTATAATTTCGTGTTAGCTAATAAAATATATGGCACTAGCAAACAACTGTTTTCGTATAACGCGAAATAGATCGAATAACAGAGAAGGCTAGCCTTTTCTGATCACCATCATCAGCGATTCAGCGATTTGTTCACGGGTTCGATGTTGGAGACCCAATTCACCCGGATCCAGTCAGTTTGTCCGTTTCGATGTCAGCGGTTTTCTGTTGACCTGAAAGGCAGTCATTGAAAACAGGTGTAGCACCGCTCTTGGGGGTTTCAGAGAATACCGAGAACACAGTAAAGTACTAATCTGATAGAAAAGAACAAAATACTAATCTGACAACTTCTTAAGTAAGTGAGAATCTAATAACACTTTGAAACGGTCCCTAAAAGAGCAGCTAACAACCTCTAATGGAAGGTCGTTCCAGTGGTTGATAACCCTGTAAGAGAAGCTGTTGCCTGAGGAAGGTTCGGGATCGAAGCTTATGGAGCTTCTTGTCGTGACCCCTCCTGACTGTTATCAACTACTAGGATAAAGATTTGCTGCACGAATCCCGCGTTAAAGAACGAGTGCGTGAGGATTAAGTCACCGCGAAATATACGAAACTCAAGTGGATAAAGATCAAAAGTTCAAGACGAGACTCGTAGGAGAAATGCCGCAAGCCAGTGACCATTTTAGTGGCTACTCGCTGGACACGTTCGATGGTGAGTATGTCCTTTTTCAAGCCGGTGTATACGACTTGATTAGCATACTCAAGCAGTGGTCGTATGTAGACCCCGTAGAGCGACTGAAAGGCATGCCTGTCTATGCGGGGAAAGGCTCTTTATCATCCCAAGAGTCCTAAATCCCTTTTTGCGGCCATCTGATGGTGATAAGAAAAAGATAAACCGGTCGACAGCCAAATCCCTAGGTCTTTTTTGAGGTCTACTTTCGCGATATTATTACACTTTGTGCACCATGTATCATAGACAGTATATGATCACAGCCAAATTCTGATGTCCATTTGGTATACACGTCCGATTTATAGAATGGAAAGAATGTTTAAAAAGATAGAAAGATTGCCAGGTGATCCATGAGGATAGGAAGTATGGGTGGTAACGCGAGATTTGAATGTAACCATATGAGGCGAACAGGCTAAGTGTACATTTTTTCAAACAGTTTTAGCATGCACAGCCTTTGCATAGTGATCAATAGCCACACACAGTTGGTTATCATTAAGTGCGAAGTAATAGCTCTGATATCTAGATAAATACATCCGATGGTGAAATTGTCAGTATGTATATTAGTGAAATTGTCGATATGTATATTGTCAGTGTGTGAACCAATTTCTGTCGGTTCATTGGGGTTCTCTTGCTGGAGCTTATAATTCCAAGACAAGCGTTTCACTGGACACAAAATTACAATGTGAATGCGTAAACCTCATGGACGACTGTAATACTGTGCTTATTTTCTAATTTTCCAATCGCAGTACTCATCTGCCAAATTCAAACACGATGCAAGATGCACTGGTTATCAAACTCAATAAAATTGCACCATTAAAATCTTACGAACTCGCATCTCTAATGTTTCGCACACTCTCTCGAGCTCTGCGAACGCTGAAACAAACGCAAAAAGGCTAGCAACACCCTGGCGTTATTGAAACGTCTTTTCGGCCAGTTCAACCCAGTTGTTTTCAGCTTCTTTACAACAGTTTCGTTCGACCGCATCTGGAGAATGGAACTGTGATCTGGCCACCACATCTCCAAAAGGACAAGCTGCTCCTGGAGACCGTGCAACGTCGAGCCACTAAGGCAGTCCGGGGTCTGAAAACCTAGGCCGTATGAGGAAAGGTTAAAATCTTTGAACATGTACTCTTTAGAGTATCGTCGGCTTAGAGGTGATTTGGTATTAACCTTTTTGATAATGAAGTCCCCGGATCATCCTTGCCGGCCAATGCTCAACAGGGGAAATAGCTTGACACTGAGGGGCCACCCCTAAAACTAGAGGTCCAACATAGCAGACTAGAATGTAGACATAGCTTTTTCTCATTGCGTGTTTGCAAGGCTTGGAATGCTCTTCCAAGCCATGTTGTTTCTGCCAGCTCTGTAACAATTTTCAAGGCTCGCCTTGACCAACATATATTGCATTAGTTCGGATGCTGCACCTTTTTTCCCCATTTCAGCCCATTGCTGAGGACCTTGAGATTGTACGCATCGAGATACGGTATTCTCAAAGGCTCCGTCTCCCTACTTCCGTTCACAACCCATTGAACCATTGAAAATGCTGAGTAGTCACATTAATTTTTACCTCACAAAGTAACCACTGACCTAGTAGTCAAGGTCATGCCAGAAATCGGTTGTATGAGGATGGAGAATTCAACGATTCAGCGATTGATACACGGGTTCGAGGCAGGGGCCCAAAGTACCCGGATCCAGTCGGTTTTTCTTGCTCAGTGTCAAGCGGGCTTCCGTTGATCTGAAATGCAATCATTGAAAACAGGGTGTAGCACCGCTCTTGGGGATTACAGTAAATACCAAGAACAGAGTAAGGTTACATGAATAATGGATTTTTTCGTAAATGAGAATCAAGCAATGCTTTGAAGCGATCTCTAGAAGTGCTGCTAACGACCTCAGACGGAAGGCTGTTCCAAAGGTTAATAACCCTGTAAGAAAAGAACTGCTGCCTAAGGAAGGTCCGAGGACGAAGCTTGAAAAGCTTCCTGTTGTGTCCTCGCCGGCCGTCATCACTCGCTATCATAAAGAACTGTTCAACGAGACCTACTCTGAAGAAGTGTGTGAGAATTAAATCACCGCGGAGTCGTCGATATTCAAGTGGATATAGATCAAGAATTTCAAGTCGAGACTCGTACGCGACATTTCTCAAGCCCGTGACTAGTTTGGTAGCCGCGCGCTGGACACGCTCAACAGCTAATATGTCTTTCTTCAGGCCGGTATACACGACCTGATTGGCATACTCGAGGAGCGGTCTTATATAAACTCCGTAGAGCGTTTGAAACGCTCTTGTCTATGCGGGGAAAGTGCGCTTAATCATCCTAAGAGCGGCAAATCCCTTTTTTGCCGCCATCTCATGGTGATAGGCGAAAGATAAGTTAGACGACAACCAGATGCCCAGATCTTTCTTCAGATCGATTTTCATGATATCTACTGTGCCGAATGCACTATGAATCACGTCTCTTATACTTACATCGAAATGACACGTTTGGCCATTCATTCCAGTATCCCAGGAAAAATGCAGATTGTGGCGTGCGGAGTTGAATTTGGCCAAAATATCAGTGAGGTTTACCGTATCGACAAGTACATATACGATTCCATCCACGTGAAAACTGCATTGACCAAACAATGTTCTCAGCCGTTCAGATCTACATTTTGCCATGGAGATATCCGCAAGTAGTGTTGCCGATGAAAATCTCAGTGCGACATCGTCTTTTTTGAATAAATTCTCGTATTGATCTCGAATTGTACCTTGTACGTGTAAATATGAAGTATCATCTTGAGTTCGATCGATGGTAACTGGTTGTCCATACCACGATCCTCGACATAATCTTACAGGCTATCTCTGGTCTCCTCCAACGAGAGTTTAAAATCTGGGGGTAGCGCATGCGGAGAAACCTGGACTGCTAAGCGTTCGCTTGCACTCGTATTTTCGCAGCAATCTTATGAGCTGTATTACAAAATTTCCAGCCGGAGGAGGTCCAACATATGTGAGAAACAATTGTCCAGTGATTGAGTTAGAGCGTTCACTTGTACGGAGTTGGTCTGAGCAGTAACTCATGTCTTGAATTGTAAGTAACTCGCACAGCCTGTGAAGCATTTTATCGCTGAGTTGAATTCCTTTAGGCAGAGATGAATCAATATATCCGTTCCTTGTGAAACACCGTCGAAACCATGCAATTGCTCTTCACGTCTGGGTCGTTTGGTCAGTTTCACTATCCACTTTCTGAAACTTGACCTGCGTTCCAATATCGTATTCAGCTTATCCCCTGAAGAATTCACTTTTAAAATTGCTATACAAATTATGCTGTACTCAGCCGGGTGATCAATAATTGGAAACGCGCTCATTTGTTACGATATATTTCTCAGGAGATTCAAATTTGTGCCTAGTGGTAACTGGAAATGTCGATCTGTTGATCAACGAAGCGATATATTTTGAGTAGTATGAAGTTGCCTCTTCACTGATATAAATGTGTGATTACAACCAAACTTATTGAGTCATGGAAGCTACATCGCAGGACTAGACGCCACGCGGTCGAATAGTGATTGTTAAAGATATCAACGTATATTGGTCAGCGTTGATTCGATCCAGTTTGATATAGCTCAAATATATCACGTTATACGATATTTTCAAGCTCATATCTCGGCAAAGTCAAGGACTACCAGTGATCGGAACAAAAATGAATTTGCGCAAAGTTGAATTAATCTAGACATCAAATCTAGTCAACATGCGAGCCTTGTTGCCATTCTGTACATTCGTTCCAAGTCAGTTTTGCACTCAAATGACAGTTAACTCTGACGGATGGAGTAAGTTTTTAGTCACTTCACACAGGAGGATAATAACAGATACTCTAGTTATCTCGTTACCAAGCAGTACACGTTCCGCAAGGAAGTTAACAGACTGAGGAATTCCGTTTGTAAATTGAAAACCAATATTTGACTGATGTACACTGTAACCCTCAGAATTCTCAGGTTTTAGAAAAGTTTGCATTTTAATTGCCTTCTGTGTGGACTAAGGCTAGCACACTCTCGTGAGTTGCGCATAACGCTTTCGGTATTCGCCAACGCCTTTCCAAAACTTTTCCGCAATCGTGCGCCTCGCATACAATGACCTTAAATACCTCGGGTCAAATTCATTTGACAGGAAACGTAAAAGCAGTAACAATGAACGATTCATTGTATCTCTGGGGAAGTGCAGGTGTTCACATTGACAAACGCGGTAACAACACGCGTTACTATTACATCGAGCGGCACTATCACTGAGCGAGTTGTTGAAAATCACTGTGAGAAATAAGGTCACATGGGCGCCACAATTGTAGTCGCACCCAATCGGAAAACTTTTAGTTGTGGCGGGGCTTGGTAGTTATCGAGCGCGTGTTAAGTGCTATAGGGACAAGTTATTCTTTTCAAACCATGTGCACAGTTAACGTTCATCATTACCAATAACAAGATTAAATGCTGATGAGTGTCCATTAAGGCACACTAGAATGAATTAATTCGGACTGTTTAAGGTAGAAGCAAACAAAAACGCTACGACTGTATGTTTGCTTGTCTTCAGACTCGTGCAATCCATTTGGATGTTTCCTATTCATTGTAACTGACTCGATCATGATGAGACTTATTAGGTTTGTGGGTAGACGAAGTGTTCGGATGCCACATATAGTGACCACGGCATCCAATTTGCAGGATCAGATTCAGAGCTGAAGAAGAGGCCGCAAAGTTTGAGCCGAAAGATGGTTGATTGATAGCTGATTAGTAAACGTGAATGGCACTCGCTATCTCTTACGGAATGGCATGTAAGAAGTTAATTCTGGTATGTGGGAAGTGGTTTTTGAATTTCCGGTGTTCTATCCACTGATGGTCTTTGCCGGTTTATTGTATAGGAAGTCTGAATGACCTTTGGGGCTCCGTGTTGGATCTGTTGAAACTCTCCTGGTGCGCATGTCTTCTTATGTTTGGTATAATGGGTAAAATCAAATCGTGTTTTCTTCTTCTTCAACGCTCTTACTGGAAGTTTTTTGGTATTGTTTGGCACTCTCATTTTCGTTTGCAGCGTAATGGCTGGAACGTTATATCTGATTCAAATTTCCTTGCTATTTTTGCCTATTCACGCTTGATCTCTAATGTTGCACGCCGCATTGAAGATCACATACGATCATCGTTATTGTTTCGCTCACTAACGCATTCATTTTTCTAATATTTTTATTAGTTGTAATCTGTATTGTTCACATTTTAAATTGCTGATAACTGCTTATTTTATGGCGTTTGTTTCTATTGTCAACGACTCCCTATGGATCTACCAGGGGGCTGGTAATGGAAGGCGGTGGTGCCACCTCTGTAGACGTCGGTCCGTCGTCCATTAAGAGTTCTGGAATCGTTTGGACACTCCTCCGTTTTTACCTGCCCTCAGGTTCAACATAAGGTCACGCCCAAAATTCTTTCTTTCAAAAATCTGGAGCGGAAGTGCCCATTGCGGCCAATCTACTGCGAACCCGCTTCATTGGGGATTTTTATTTGCAATCTCTCAGCATAACAACCGTTGCTTTATTCGAAGTTTCATTTAAATGGATGGAGCAGTCAACTTTTCTATGAGTGAAAACCTCTGATTACCTTCCCAAAAGGCCGCAATTAGCGGCGCCAATAATGCTGGTGAAACCCCCAGTAGGGTCGCTAAAGTAAGCATACGCGCTGAGGTCGCACCCGAGGCGACAAACTGAGGCAATGAGAAAACTCGGCAGAACAATTCAAGTTCAACCCCAGCGCCGTCCGTAGTCCACTCCTCAATACTGGGTGTTATCTCCTAGGCTCTTCCTTGTACACTACTTTCTCTCTTTTCAAAAATGCAAACAAGAAATTATTCTTTGGTTATATATATGCGAACTGTTTGAGCCTGTTCGTCAAGCCACCGGAAAATCATACAGCTAAATATGACACTCAACCGCTTATCCCGCATTTACGGACACCTGGTTTTCAAGGGATATCAGCGACAGTGAACAGAGTGTCTCAGATACTCAGCCTACCGAACTGAATTAGCTCACGAAAGAATAAGAGCCCTGAGACTTTCTTAAGCTGAATATCCCGACGTACTCGGTTAGTGGAGATCTCCAGTCTCCTCCAATCCACTTTTTGTGGGTGGCTGTAATGCACGCAATATAAACTGGCCATCAGTCTCTCCCCGGGACCAAGAAATATGTTCTTCTTCTAGAAGTCGAAAGTTTTGCCTATCACTCAGGATTGATAACATTCATTCCACATAGCTCGCCTTATTCTTGACTACTGCTCGGGAGCCTTTATCCGGCCTGAGGAGTAAAACGTTTTTTGATTCGAGTTTCCGCAGGGTCCGAATGTGCCGAACTGTTATTGAACATTTATCGTTCACACGAGCATTCAAACCCTCAAGCAGCATCAGCGAGTCCATTTTTGAAACAATTTAACTACCGTTTTTGGACAACGCGACACTTAGCTGATATCGAACTAGTTTGCGTCAATTCAACTGCCTATGAAATTCTGTCCCAGCCGGAGCATCTTCAAACTTCGTACTCGACGGCAACATGAATTGTAGACAACGGAAGTACAGCTTAAATTGTTTGCTTCACTAAAAAGTGCATGTATGTTTCTGAAATGTCTCATTTTGCTGACCCTCCGAATACTTGCACGCATACTAAAAGATCTACATGTGAATGGTTGATGCATATATGACTCATCAATCTCGTCGTAATGGCGTTATGTGCGGAGAATTCACAATTTCACGATTCCATTCCAGGCAATCGCCTTAAAGCAATATGTTAGAGAAAATATGTGGATGCGAAATCGATGGGTTGGTTTGTTGCTATAACACATACCGAGAGGCGAGGCATGACCAGTTGTGATAACAGCTAACTTCTTGTAACTTCTTTGCCGCCATCATCGCCAGATACAGCACTAAATCATCAGTTTGCGCTGATGCTTAACTACCATAAAATCGTGAGGAAAGTGCTAGCCGTATTCCAGGAATGAAGGAATAATAGAATACCCTAATCGCTGGAAGTGGCCAATCAATTATCTTTCAGTTAGAAATATACAATTGGGCTATGATTTAAAGTTGGGCGTCATCAAATGAACAGCTTTCATACAGTTGTCATCGTCCGTATTTTTAGGTGCGAATAGTTTACAGACATTTCAGGTAAACACCCACAACAATCAAGCCAATGAGCACGAATAGCCGCCATTTCACTGATAGTGTTCAACCGAATACTCAATGGGTCACCAGGACCACAGTTGGAGTCTCACATCGAAGCTACAGTGGCCAACCACATGTTGGCTAGGTGGACAATGGTCAATCTCCACCTCACGCCACGTTGCTGCGGTGTTAGGGAAGAGTATTCGATGCAGCATACGATTTACTGACATATTTAGTACATTGCCTAGTGAACTAAGTCAATGCAAACCGGAAGACTGGAAAATAAAACAAGTTTGACATTCCCAAACAAATAGTCGCTTTCTGGCTTGTTCATTGCTCTCCCGTTAGTGTCACCTAATGAAAGTGAGTGAACGCAAAATCAACAATGAACTACGTGAAAACAGATCAAGTTTCTCAGTAGGGAAGTAGAATAACTTACGTTATCGTTTACCTATGCTATCCTAAGGATTTGGTGTCATGCTCGTCTCTCAGAGAACATGTCTTAAAGTGACAAACGTGATACTAGCCTTACGTACACGAACTTCTATCTCACTCCAGTTACCTAATCAGCTTACCGTGCATCGTAGTTGAAAAACTGGAAATTGTCTGAAATTTTTAAGATGACTACTTGAAACTTGGGCCTCGCTGTGTTAGTTCTGAGAATTCTCCTGGAGACTTTGGCGAGATTCGAATACGTTTCACTGACATTCCGACTAATGCGGGTCTGACGCCTGGGCGGGAGTGTACCTGGGGTATAGGCCGTCAACGATACCGTATCTTTGGTCGATGCATGATAAACTGCCACCCGACTAGGGTTTAAACGACTCCGAACATCTTTGTCAGATTGAAGCATATGAAGCAACCTTACTTCAAGTGTGTAAACCTCCAAATATGTGAAACATCTGGAGGTCCATATCGACAGCAATTCAAGAGGAGGGTTTAATCATGACGGATATGTTCTATTTACTATCGTAATAATGAAACGATGTTGTGGTCATTTAGACCTGCACTCCAGCGTTGAACGGAATATCGGGATGTGGGTATTTTCTACCTAGCATCATGTGGAAACTGCCAGATTTGGTCTGACATAGGACACATATTACCATCAGTAGTAGCTAATCATCCAGGACAGAACACCCACGAAAGTACTACCAATTCCAGTGATTCATTACCCAAGTAAGTGTGATCTTACCCTAAATGTTACTGTTATGCGCCCGTAAACTGATGATAAAGTTCATATGTGATTTTCCATAACGGCAGTCACTTATCTATCCTATCACTTGTGGTCGGGTACTTTGGGTCAGTCAGTCTTACTGTAATGAATACTGGAGAATATGTAATTAACCACTCCGGCATTCTGCTGGTTCATATGCATTCTCACAACACTCATGTCGTCCGGTGGAGCCACCTGTCTTGGCGCATAACCTGTGACAAACTTCCATAAATATGTTAACAACCGTTCCAATCTTTTGATGTGAAGCAAGATGTGTATCAATATAAGCAGCAGTGCTTGCAGACGGTAGTGTTTCAGGTAAGGTACTAGTGTTGTGATCCAAAACGCGGATGGCACAAGGATTGTTTATTCGGAACAGCAACGCGTGGGTTATGCGTTTCAACAAGACAACAAACGAAAACACTAATTTGCATACGGTATTCGGCCCCGACCGCCACGGCTGCCACAGACGTCAACGCTCAGTTCGTTTACGTTCCCTTACGTACCAAGAGTCATTTCATGCAATGCTGCACTCCAATAATTCTTCCTGTATTTTTCCTGCAACTATTCTGGTGCCAAATATATGCTCTGGTTCCACTACTGAATTACAGTGGTGTGAGTAGTATAGCATGATCGCTCCCACTCACTACATTAGCATATTACACCATCAGTAGGCCTCCGTCTCAGATAAGCTTGTTGCACTCCACCGGTGAATATGTTAGTAGTTAAACGTGATATCAAACTGTGCATGATAATCGTCGAGGGTAGCATCGTAGAATCTGAAGCGTGAACACCACGTCTCCTCGAGTGGTCTGATATGTTTGACAGTCCGCACGTGGGATGGAATACTGTGCTAACGGATGTGAGGCCAATCATGGTGAAACAACATTCAGTGTTGCGATGACTGAAGTGTTCCCCGAAACCACTGCGAAATCTACTTAAACAGCTCAGACTAACTGGGACAGTCAATTTAGCGACCTTCGAATCGACAGGCGTTTCATGTACTGTCATGCCTTTCTAACTATCAAAAGGCAGCCGGTAAATGATTGTCAACTGAAGGTCCAAGGTCTGCACTGAGGTAAATCCGAATGATGATTATGAAAACGTTCAGATTGATAATCTTTCAGTTGATGGAATGACACAAATTTCAA
>LOND01002924.1:8288-19412 GCA_014220965.1 Paragonimus kellicotti | reverse complement strand
ATCTCCGATAAGGCCCACATCAGGACTATGTAAGCGATCTCTTGGAACCTGGCACACAGAAGGGTGCCAGAGATATGAATGGCGGAAGTAAGTGCCATTGGAATTACTCCCAGCAATCGTGGTAATAAACCAAAGTTTGGTTCATCTAAACAGTTCATAACTAATATAGAACTAAGAAAAATAAGTTGAATAAAATAACAGATGCACTGCCACCACTATCGAAAATGAGAGCCGTTGGACACAACTGAAAAGATGTAGCAAGCGAGCAGAACTTTCTGGCTTCGGTTACCCGTCGAAGTCGCAAACCAACTTCGTGCAACATGAAGACACTCTGACACAGGGTTCTTCGGGAGCAGTGGTTCCAGCGGTAGTCTTGCAAAGGGGTACAATTAACAAGCATGAGCCAAAGGTCCCGTGAGTCATGCATGTGAGTGGACCATCAGCTGTCACGTTTCCGTTGCTTGACTTGTTTTGTGACTCACCAGGATTTGTACCTAAGTGGGGCATATTGGAAGTAGCAGCATGAAGGGGATGCTGTGCACCATAGTGGCGTTGCTACTGATATTAAGAGTAAAGGTGACAGTTAAGCCTACACGACAAGTGTTATCACGAACGATCAAAAGTGAAGTCATGTTTGTGGGCAAAAACTGAAGGACTGAAAAATTGATGGGTATGAAGCCTTACTCATAAACAGCAGCAGTGATACTGATAACATCGAGCGTTCGTGAATAGATCGCCACCTTCCCATTTACATGTACGTGCGTTCCCAGTTTTGACGAAAGTGGTCATTCTTCCAACCCCTCAAGTTGGCAATAACCAGTCAGACTGGGAGAGACAGCTTTCCTACCTTGTCCATATTCACACAACTTACGCCAACAAAACCAAAACGACGCCAACAGTCCGACAGCACACCGCTTGGCAAACCTGCACAACGCGACTTCCGCAGTTGTCGTAGATGGACAAATAAGCTGACGTACACCGCCTTCTGGTCTCGATTCCCAGAGCAGACGATAACATCGTCAAAATCCATTTCATTCTCGCACGATGTTTGTTCCAATCAACTGAAAGATAAAAACCGCTACAAATGGTGTGTACTGCAAAATATGTTGCGGTGGTTACGTCAACATCCAGTCCAATTGGTTCGGCAATAGGCTCAGTAAATTACCCGCAAACCCGGAAAGTTCTTGACTTGTAGATGTCCTTATAGTGTCCACAGTTCATAGTTGTATATTTTGTAATTCAATTTTTGTACGTTTCTGTATGGAACCTTTTATTCAGTTCATCTGCCCACCTGTTTAGAAGCAACACCACCGCTTTTTGAATTCTCTCGGAAACAAGAATATACAGGCGTTAATAGGTACCGTCTCTGACTTCTTCATTTGTGTGAAATTTTGGGCTAGTGAATTAATCGCACGGCGAATTACTTTAGCTCCACGTGTCGGCTGATCTGTCGATGCTCAACGTTCATCATCCCATGTTGCAGTGCCGGTATCAATCGGTCGCCTATCAAGCCTGCTTTTTGGCGTTATCTTTCTCTCGTGCAGTAACCTATCCAATCCAGCGAACCTTGACTTGTCAGTGAGACGTTCCTATTTTGTCGATGCGTCTTCCGTCTTATTTGTACGCTTAACTTTTGCATCCATCCATTGTCGTTACAAGTTTTGTTTGGCGTTCACCATATTTTGGCCATCTGTATTGTTTGAATGATTAGGCCACTACAGCCTTCTCGGTCCTGCGGGGTTTGGCATGAATGCAGATACTCGGCGCTATGTGTGCCATGAAGATACCGTTATCAGAGATTCAGTAGAGCACTAGTCAAGGCAAAGATGGACATAAATATAAATCAGTCGTTTGGTTTTAAATGGGTTTGTGTGTATGTTGAGAGTGATATATAAATAAACTCAAGTGGTCCACAGCAGTCTAGGTTGCAACAGACTGACAGGACAGTGTAGCCGTCGACTCGTCCTCTTACGCGACCCATCACGCTACAAGCCTTCTAGTTCAAGTGACGCTCGCTGTGTCAACCTGAGCATGCTTGCCCACACATCCATCGGCCCGAAAACCCTCTTCCACATCCGAACGCACGCACGCGGTCACCATCTGCACACTCAGCCAATTGGAACGCTCCAACTGGATATGATTCAGTGCGGTCGATGCACAAGTACACATGAAATAGTTGCATCCAGATCGGAACAGAGGGCGGCACAACTGAACAGGGCAGGACACGGTCCAGACGAGCGCCACTGCATTAAGCTTGTACACCTGATCCCAACAATAAAGATCCAAACCATCTGATTTAACCTTTTCACTGACTATCATTGAGATATCTTTATTTCTTAGTGAGTACTCGAAATATCACTGTTAAGAGTTTCATCAAAACGGAAATAACTGTTACGGCAAAGATGGACACAAAATTACTAGCCAGTTCGCAAGTAAAGGAGGGTAATGGAGGTGAAGAGAGCAAACATGACATATTTCGATAAAGGGTAACTGTATACGGTTGCGTGCTTTGGTCAGCTCTGGCTTACTACTTTACATTCACGCCTGACACTCTGTTGTCCAATTAAGAAGAACTATGATCGACTGAGTATGATACTCCTGTGTAGTGTCCGCCAACATGAAATCAATGCAATCCTGAACTCATCTGCGTGTCGTGTAGATCTAAAATTATATCCTCTACTTGTTGTTGTGTAAACGTTCCCATTTCTAGCAACTTGTTGAAGCAGGTGATTGACGATGAGACGCAGCTCACCGAGTTACCGGATGCACATTTTGTGCAACTCCGAAAGTAGTTACATAAAAATGGCTAATAGTGATGACGCATCGAGTAACCTCTCAGAAGCTCGGTCATGAGAACGTCTGATGATGAGACAGTAGTGAGCAAGCCGACACCTTATAAAAATTACCTTGTAGTGGGTTAATCAATCAAATGATAAAATGACTAAAGATATGGTAATACCAAGAAAGGTTGTAACGGTAATGGATAGGCTCCAAAGGTAAGCGTACAAACAAAACAGAAGACGTATCGGTAAAAGGAACGACTCACTGATAAGTCGAGGTCCGCTGAGTTGAATAGACCACCACAAGAGGGAAAGACAGCGCCAGGGGTGAAGTTCGGAAAACGACCGACGGATAATTCCACACGCGGCGTGGGATGACGAACGTTGAGCGTCGACGGATTAGCCAACACGCGGAGCTAAAATATTTCAACGTGCAACTGCTTTACCAGCTCAAAATCCGCACAAATGGAGAAGGCAGAGACGGTGCGCGGTAACTCCCGTTTATTCGTGTTGACGATTAAATTCAAAAGTGAGTTGATGGTTTCAAACAAGTGTACAGATGAGGTTAACAAAACGGTATATACAGAAATGTACAAAAATGAATTATGAAATATAACTGTGAATTGTGGACACTATACCCGTGTGTTATGAATCAAGCGCCACTAACGATTCACGCAATCATCATGAACACACGATCACTGCTTCCCTGACTGCTATTTCCCACGGTTATTTTTTCTGACTTTCTACTCAGAAATTTCGAACATTTTTTCAAGCCCCAAACACTTGTTCGAACTTGGCTGCCTTCGTTTTCATGATTCTACTGACTCTACCCCAGCTCAATAAGTCAAAGCTCGCGTGCAACTCGTATCCAACAATGTGTTTAGTCTCATATAATTCCTCCATCATGACCCCTCAATATCCATATCCACAGTTCAGAACAGGTGCAACTTCAAAGCTGTATATGTGGCCACATGCGCATATTTCTGGTTGATTATAACCAACAATTTTGATGATAATGTGACCGTGAAATCGAATTAATAATTTTGTCACTTACTGTCTGTTGAAAAGATAATCGGGTAACAGTTGAGTGATTGCGCTCGAAGATACACAGAGCAATTGCTTATCTTGATTCGATTACCACGTTCCAAGTTCTATTGAAAACATGTGGTTCGTTTTCAAACCGCGTTGCACTTGTTCGGTTCAATTTCTGTTTGAGGCACAATTTTATTTTTCTCCAGAAAAGTTGCTTGAGAAGGCCGATATTTCTGTTCCGAGCTCCTAAGTTCTTTCGAAAGTAAAGCTGTAGTACAACAATTTGCTCGCTGCTTCTTTCGGCTAGCCAAACCACTATCCATGGAACCGGTGTGGAACCTGTTTCGGGTCTCTAAAGGGGCGAACTACTTGCATCAGGGTGGGTTAGAAATCAACGAAGAAAGGCTTTTTTTAATTTGCACAGCGGTTTGCCCTCCTATCCTCATCGCGGGACTTATAAATCATTTGATCAGGTTTGAATCGTCCTTAAGTAGAATGTCTATAAGGCGAATTTAGTGTAAGGGAAAATACAACAAGACCGAAAGCGACAATAAATTGTTACATTCTGATTTGATTGGGGTAGTCACAGCTGGTGAAGCCCAGCTTCTCACACTGTGTCTTTTCAGGATAATGCCAGTGCCTAAGACGAGAGCAACTCCCAAATGCTTTATGCGTACTTGCAGTGTGAATGTGTATGTCAGAAGGAAGTAGGGTTATCCTGGCTGAAAAAAATTAGTTAGTTTCACATTAGGCGGAACGTGTCAACCTTTTCCCGTTGTTTTCATGGTTTTCACATGAGAACTGATGTGTACACCCCCGCACCGAAATAATTAACGTGAAGACCTCTCGATGAAATGAACAGTGTACAATTAATTCAGGAAGAGGTTGTCAGGTTCCCCAGATCGCCTGATCCCACGGGTACCGCAGACACTGAGTGCAATTTCACTGGTTTAGTTCAACCGCTGACAAGACTTCTGTACTGGTTCCTCACAGCAGTCTCTACAACCTTTTTATAATTAGCTTTTTTTGTCTTCCGTTCCAATCGATAAAGAAGCTAACAAATTTTCTATCTTAATGAGATGAATATTAAAGAGCACAATTCACGAGCTCTACTGTTCATACGGGAGAGCAATAAGAATCATCATTGCGGAACAAAACACGGTAGACTAATCAGCCTGCAGAGTATGGTGCGGAAATGTCTCGACGGATCATCCTGAGTTCATGAAGGCATTCGATTTAGCATAATATTGTTATTTTTATCCATCACTTAATGTTCTTTTGTATCTCTAACCAGGTGGTTGATGCACGACATCATTGAGTGAAGAGTTTAATATGCTGAGTAGCGGCTCTGAGTTTGATTGCGGTCTCACAATATGTTGTATCGCATTTTCACTCTAGTAGCAAGATTTTTTCTTAACATTGGTTATACAGCCTCGTAATGTGAGCCTGCTAACCGCATTTTTATAAGTGAGAACGATGATAAGATAGCAAGGACAACAGACTGTGGTTAGTAATCACACGGCCTTAAGGTGGTAACGTCGTTGTCTCTTAAACGGGACGTTCCATTGAACGCTTTCTCAGTGGCAACTCTCAACGGGATAGTTAGGAACATCTGAAACTACGCGGTTTTCAGTGTTTTGCCGGCGTGAAGTTTGAGAAAATGACACGAGTTCTACGAGCACTGAATTACAAACACCCAATGAAGGCTGGCGACGTTTACTAGCACAGAGAGAGTCCTTTTAACCTACGACTTACTCTCCAAATGTGGCACTCGCCATCGAAAAATCTGAAGAAACTGAGGTTAGCTGCTTTGTTGAGGTTTTAAACATTTTCGGAAGACAAACAGTGTCCTTTAGATATGGTCGAGACAGAGATTATCGCAGACAGACGAACAAGTTGGCCACAGTGCTATCACTAGTGATTACAGAATCTTCTGAGATAGTTTAGAACCATGGCTTAATTCGCTCATCAAGGCGGTAACGAAGACAAGTTGCGAGATGCAAGCATTTAGAATATTCTCCTTCAGCGATTACACAAAACTTTCGGTTATACGGATGAGGCGCGTAGCGACAAAACAATGAAATGAACGAACATCTTATGGACACAATCAGGGTCCACTACCATGATCACGAAACTGATCGTGTTAACACCTTTGCCAACGGTGGGCCAGTGCGTGACGCTCAGTTAACAACGCCTCCGAGATCGCCTACAGCTCAGGTTTGCGTTTTCTCAATAAGACCATAAATGAAGTGATGGAGTCATCCACATAACCTTTTGCAGTTAGGCGTTTTGCGATCGAAGACGCCGGATTTCTGTTCGGGTGTATATATACATACTCGCGTTGAGACACCATTTGCACCAGCCACTTGGGGATGTGTTCCATCTTTCGCCGTCGTGAGTTTCGATCAGTCCTGCCGAAGTATAAGTCAACACAACTGCAAGTGAACGCATAGAAAGCGAGAGACAGAGTTTTACAAGAAAGAACGATCGAGGCAGTGAAGACCCATCCTGCAGCTGGAAAACAACAAACGTAATTCCGCTGCTGGATATGCGGGATCAATAGTGGATTTCAATATTCAACTCATATCGATGAACTTGTGATCTTCTGTGCAAGAAAGGATGACACAAGCCTACTTCTTCTGAGATGATTGCGGTTGGGAGGTGGCCCCTCATTCATCGCAATGAATTTCAATAAATTTGGTCAGTTATCTGTTCGCAAGCAGAACAGTCTTCAAAAGTCTCTCTCCAGAATTTAGGAGGTCGACCGTGCACAGTTTCTTTGCTCGGTGAGAAATAGTTTGCACCAGGCTACGTCTGTAAGTCACGGGCGTAAACGAAAAGAATTGTAGGTACTGCTTGCTCCAGATATCGGGCAGTAGTTTACCGTGATACAGCGACCCTCTGCGAAACGCAAGTAAATAGGTTGCGATTGGAGATCTGACTAGACCTTTCCAAATGCTGTGGAATGTGTAGTTTAACATTATAATGTAGGAAAAAGGAACAAACTTGTAACCAGGGAATGATCGGTTACCAAAATATTTGCTCGACACTTTCTGACCGTTATTAATGGTTGTGATAATACGGTTAAGTGATTGCGGACGGCCGGTTGTCAGAAGAAACATCCAGCCTTACCGAGTGAGGAGAAAAAAACGTAAATTCGAGAAATAAGACAAATCTAAAGGATTTTGATCTTCTTGAGTGCACGAAAATCGTGTCACGGGGTAGGTTGCCCGAACTTGTTGAAGATATACACAATGTTGCTAGTTGCACGACGTTCCTCGGAGACGTTGAGCAACGCGTAGCCATAAGCCATTGATCCCAAATAACCAAAGTGTGATTAAATCGCAATGCGACGCTACCAGTGAACAAATTATCAATGTAAAAGTTTGACGGATTCGGCAGTTTCGGTCGACTTAAAGGTCTTGGGAAATGTGTTACAATTTGGTGCCAAACGGGGTGAAGGTGAACTACAGTCACGCAGTATGACATTCATACCCAACCGATTTTACCAAACAGTCAACAGGGTCTAATACAGTCAGAATGTGCCAAGCTCCAAAAAGGTGATACATGCATTACTTAAATAAGATACAATAACCCGTAACTGGCTATCCGCACACATATCAGACTGACCCGATAAAACGGAATACTATAACAATTACCTGCCGATATTATATACTTCAATGAAAGGAAAAGAAAACAATTATATCGCGTGAAGTTTTAGTCAAGAAAATATTATACATACATTATTTATCATATTACATGTGATCACTCCGCATTTCCTCCATTTAACACGTAAGATTGTGTTCTTTTTCTCACTCTTGAAAACATCTGTTATGCGAGGAAATTTTCCGCGATGAATGGACGTTAGAAACCCCATATTGACCGAGCAGTTCGCGACATTTTCAACTTTTTGACGTTCTGGAACAACCGAAGAAGTCCTGCGCTGGAGTTTGCTCAATTCTTCGCCGGATTTTGGAAGTTCCCGTCCTCCCTTGCCCGAGCCGAACTGCTTCAAAATTTTTCCGTAGCCAATTATGTCAAATAATGGCGGAATCCCTCGAAGATGCATTTGCACGTATTTCCCGGCATGACCTTGAAATATTTGAAACATCGTCCCCCACATAACCTTGTATAAGAAAAATTAGTGTAACATCTCATCTTTTGAACAGAATCTGTGGAATGAGCGAACTATTTCTCTTACTGGTGTGTGTATCAAACTTTCGTAAACCGCAACCTATCTGTCTGATTATGCATTCTTTTGTCAGCAGACCTCATGTTTGTCTTACAATGTAAACATTTGTTGATTTGTAACGCCTGTAATTATCTGTCATGATCGCGCACATCCGAGCGTGTCTCTCACGAATGCGTTGAGAAATATATTATTATTATTATTATTATTATTATTATTATTATTATTATTATTATTATTATTATTATTATTATTATTATTATTCACGTCAGGTACCTACCGGTCGGAGACGGGAAAGTGAAATATGCAGAGGCGAGCATTTGGGATGGACAGGGCTGAGTCGGATTTTCACATGACTGAACCTGAAAAGTGGATACAACGAACAAACGTTGTAGGAAGTCTGAATAATTCCAAGATGCGACGTTTGACCAAATTAGGCTTTGGTGGCTTTTGACTCGTTGAAATATAGGAATGACGTGCTGCACTGTTGTTGCACACATGACGAACTGGCCAGATTCCATCAGTGAGCAGTGATCTAGTATATGCCAGTGATCGTGCCTGAAAGTAAGCAACTTCAAGGAGAGTCAAGAAACCCCTGAGCCCGAAGGAGAACCGAGAGCATCCGTGCGAGATAAAGAATTTAAGCTTATGTAAAACCATTCACTCCGACCACAATCGCCTCGCAAATGCCTAATGAACAATAAAGGATCGCTATTTTCGCCATGCATGACTAGAAACTCAAAACTAATAAGCGGGCTCATCATCATCTTTGCCATCCTCGAACCTGACGGGGTTCAGACTGACATTAACCTCAAAACGACGTGCGGTACTCTAGAAGAAAAGTTACTATAAACGTTTGGGGAAAATTAACGGTATAGGGATACTAAGCCAAGGAATTAGACGTAGTGTGAGTGCGAGTACACCACTGACTGTGGCACACCGCCGTCTCCAAAAGCGTCTTCAAGCATAGAACTGGCTGATCACGAGGATCCTAGCCAGGAAGGCGATACCCACGAACTCTGTTCAGTGGGGCGGTCACAGTTTTCCATATTCCTTGACCACGTTGCTGCTTGACCAGCACGTGGTTTCATCCAACAGTTAGTGGCCTCAGTATATAATGCTCCACAAGGTAAATGATCAGATGACACAGGGAGTAGCTGTCCCAACCATCGTAGACTGGGCAACGTGTTTAGTTGGCCGACTGATCGCGCGTTTCCAGGGTTTCGGAATACGCGTTCGCGAATGCCCTTATTACCCACGCGGTTAGCCCACTTGATGCGGACTAACCGGTGGAGACATTGTTGGTCAAGCACAACGAATCTTAGTTTCCGAACCACAGGACAAGATGGAACGTACACAAGCATTGTGTACCCTTCCTTCCAGTGACAACCAAACGTCTCTCCGACGCCATAAGTGACTCAGTTTGGCATAGAAAAATCGTGTCTTTGCTGTCCTTATCGGAATTTCGTCAGCACTATTACAGGCTGACGAGATATGCTACCCAAGTATGTGAAACTGTCCACAGTCTCAAGCGGATTACCTGCAATAAAGAAAGTAGGAGTGGAAATGCCCCAGTCTTGAAGTAACACTTTGCACTTTGAAGGTGCGAAGCGCATTCCATACAAACCAGCCCGGTCACTCACCTTGTTCAGCATGGTCTGCATGTCTTCGGCAGAGGGGCTAAGTAAGACAATGTCGTCCGCATACTCCAGATCGGTCAACCTAGCTCCAGGAAGAAGCTCAACACCAAGTTCACTGGATTACTCAAGCGTGTGTTAAAACCCCTGGTTTATCCGCGGAATAATAGTGCACTCGACAGAAATCAAATTCTCCTCCTCATAATACAGAAACGGGAAATCTTTGTACCGAGAGTAATGCGACTGTATCCGTTAATTGCTGCCAAGTCAACTCAGAAAGCGGGTGCAAAGAGCCACCGTGTTTCGATCAAAAACGCGTGGGAGAAAAGGAAAATTACGAGATACTTACAGCGTGTGTAGCGACCTACAAATGTTCTTGGGTCAGAAAATGACAGAACAGTTACTGAAAACAGTAACTAAGATCCCTAAGCCGTCGACAGACAGAATGGAATAAAGGCCGAACGGGTAAAAATAGCGAAGGTTAGCTTTCGATCGCTCAGGGCATTTCTGCTCATTCTGCTTTGGTAGAAAGGTTTTATCGAGACATTTGGAGGCTTTTGACGGGAAAACTGAATTCTTTACTAAACTGCACCTTCTGGATTGTGGTCCGTGAAAAATCTGAACAGGGAGGTGAAGATCGGACGTCTCTTGTGAACACCACTGAAAGTGATCAGATCCCAAGACCGCAGTCCCTAAATCACCACTCTACTTGCAGAGTCGGCATACGGTAACCTCAACAGATTCACGTATTTCACCAGTTCTACTGCGCGATGAAGACACCTCCGGAGAACACTGTGAACAACCAAACCAAATCAGAAGCAACAGCAAGGTCTATATGAGTAGCGATGCTTCGAAATCTGACGCATGGTAAAAATGTAATCAAGGCATCCACAGACAGGTGATTTTTTCCGGGCTTCATGAGCCGACGAAAATATAAGGTCAGTGAGTAACTTGAACACTACCAACACTAGACTAATCCATCCATGGGGTGCATATATGCTTCGGGTCCTGTTGATAGTTGCCAATCGTGAGGTACCAATTCAGTTTCCCAAACTATCCGAAGGATTTTTGTCATTTTGACGTCACCCGCTCCCCACCATACTTGAAAAGAGAACGACATAGATCGATTCTAGGAGACTTGTGACGTTTCGATAGATTGAGCTCCAAAGCTACTTCTTCTCCGGCCGAGGACCATCTGGAATGCAACAATTGACCACCCAGGTCTGATGGTTCACACGGTATAGGCAAGGCCCGTTGAACTGTCCTTCAACATGTTTAGCCCAACTCTCAAGTTGGTGCGATTGGCTGGTGATAAGTGAACCACCTTTTTCACATTTGGTCTCAAGTGCATCCGGATGACAGTAGGTACGATCGCGGATCTAGAAAGGAGCGCTTGTTCCGCCCTTTCGGACCGTTTGACTAAGTGATGTTGAAGCTCAGTCTGCGTTTAATTTATCGGAGAGAGGCATCACATTATGAGCCAGGT
>LOND01002923.1:36797-47632 GCA_014220965.1 Paragonimus kellicotti | reverse complement strand
GAAATCACTTAGCAGACACTGTCAAGCTCTCATGCTTCTGCTGAGCTTTATTCCACTTACGGTACAACTTTCGAAAACCTTAGGTTTACTTAATATCGATCCGATTTTCACTCAAAACATATAAAACCTGGCCAACGAGGTTAGCAAAGATGGCGGTTGTCCACTTTTACATAAAACTTTTGTTTAAAGCCAAGTGTTTTGGGTTCCCTTCAAACGAGCATTGATACATTCAGTGGAAACTGAAACAGATAGATTCTTTTCTACAACCTAGAAAGTGTCTGAAGTTCCTGTTCCAAAGGATCGAGAAATTGATTGTGTTAGAACCACTTCTAGCCTGATTTCCAATTCTCTCAATTATTCAAACGTGAATGGGAGGTATTTTTTATTCTATGCCAGATAGAAGACAGTGAGAGTTTGAGGTGTCTCACTAAATAAAATAGCTGCAACTAATGTACGTGTAATTAAATCATCAAAATACTGAGAACTATGTATTTTCACAACTGACTGGCTCCACTTTGGTACCCCTCGTATCCCACCAAATGAGTGCAATGATTACTCATCTACTTTCACCACACAGAAACGTCTACAAGCATTACTAGTAACTGTACCGCGGTATTATCTATGAAGCGTGGAAAAATTGGGTGAAAAGCTGTCACGCTAAATCAGGTCATTTTTAAAAAGTGACCAATCCTTTTTCAAGAGATTTCTCCATTAACCATCACTGATAGTTTTTTTCATCAGCACGCATTAGTCCAGAAACAAACTGCAATCTATTGTTAACAGCTAACACCAATTAGTAGGCTTTTTCTATGTATTATCTTAACAAGGTTATTCGTAGCATCGTTAGCTGGTTAAACTTGGCCTAAGACATTATGCACGCGCAGTATCCATAGGCTTTTGATATGCTGGCCTGGTAAAACGTCTGGCTCATAAAGTATTCAACAAATATATCAGAATCATTGGCAGGTGCATAACCTCAACCAACATGACAATCATCAACTCACCTTCAATGCCAACTGATCGGGTTACTAAGTACACGTCTTGTACATGAGACATCATTTCTGGATTGCTGGTTGTTTCTGGACTTTTATTTTAGCTTATCCGATCAATATGTTCAAGAGTTTCGGCCGAACGGTTTTACTACATGTTAGTAGGATGTTTCAACAGTCAACTTACACAACACTAGTGTCAAAACAATTTTTAATCGCAGTATGTGTTTTAATGTATTTACAAAACACCTCTGAGTTCGTATGCAAAACCGATACAGTTAAATGCAGCTGATCACAATCTGTTGGCGCAGAAAATTAAATTGGGCGCTATTGTAACTTCAGCGTACAGAGTGATAATTATGACGATTACTGCCAGAGTTGATTCCCACTAACTCGGAGTACTCACATGCATGATTAACTTCAGGTTTGACATCTGAAACGTAAGTTGATTGTGATAGAAACAGAGGTGAAAGTTGATATATCTTTAGTTGTTAAACAACCGATCTTAAATATCTGATGTCTCTGATTTTTGTTGTTTAAGCTGTCAATAGCGATAACGGTTGCTTGAATGAACTCAAAAACTTGTTCAGGACGTATACCTGGAACTCAGTAGAAAGACACACAGCTAGATGAAGGCGGACCCTAATAAATCGGAATATCTCGAGACTACGGCGATTCCATAAACAAGCAACCTTTCTACTTGAGTATAGAACTCAAATAGATAAAAGCTATAGGGTAAACGTGAGAGAACTTCAGACCAAATGTGGTCTCGAGCTTAAATGCCTTCTTAACGAACACATGACCAAGCTACCCTCTATCTACTGCTTACTCTTACATCAATAAATCCTTCGAAACGGTGACAAACTACTTAAGGCCATCCCTAGGTGTGTTGTTATTGTGATAATCAGTTGGAACCATGGGGCCGACCATATACCACGAATCAGAAACGGCGGACAACTTCCTGTTGTTTGACAGAAGCCACCTGACCGCACACAAAAATGGGTTGTGCGCGAATCCTATCTCCTACAGTAATCATCAAATGGGGAACACTCGAAAAGATAACATTCCTGTAAGTTATTCATGTCAGACGACTATCTCCAGACTAATCACAGACACGTACGCCATGTAGGTGTCTCCTGACCTGACACCTGCTAATCTCGTCATGTCCATATTCACATTAATAATTGCGTTGACATGTCGTATTTGACACCTCAGCGCGGCTCAACATTTTATGACATTTGATCCTATATTTCGAACGGTAACGCGACCAAGATAAAGAAACCGTGTTAGTTTCTTGTGCGCCCGACGCGGCTGACAGGTTCACCTCGTCCGCCACAGCTGGTGTAAATACTGCCCTCTCTCGTAACCCCTTTCACACACACACACCTGTTATACCGTTCACGGTTTAGGGCAGTCATTGGCCACGAACACTGTCAAACTAAAAAGATGTCAGGTGTTTACGTTAATTCAGCTCTGAAACTAAATGGGATGTACACAACACATCGTGCCCCAACTCTCACACGAGCTAAGCGGTACACGTTCGCGCCGGGGACATTTTTGTCTCCGAGACTTGTACGACTTGACCCAGCAAAGGAAACACAAGTCAAAGATTACACTCACAGTGTAGCTACCTGCATATTTCACTTACCTGCCTGAGGTATGACATGTAAGTTAGTTCCAGAACTCATACTTGCATGTTGTACCCAGGCTAGCAAGAATGTTCGCATGATGTATGCTGTCCGATCATTGGTACGCATGTCGTGTGACTATGTGGCGCGAGCCCGGGCCAGACACACTTTTAGACTGATATTCATGAGCATGAAGTAACATGCTTATCATGCCTCATAATCTAGGAAATGACATCATGGTATAATGGAACATTATAACAAATAAATCGAGGTCTAGTGGCCATAATTAGTACAACCCGACATGATGAAGTGTATGTTACACATCATTTATATACAGAGTCTCCATCACAAACGAAGTTCATAGGAACGGTAGCCGGATTTATACGGATCTTGGCTAACGAAAAGAAGGACTGTCAGTTCTATCCCCAATAAGGCTACCTCGGTCTAATGAGTCTGAAGAAGGAGAAACTGGTCGTGGAGTAACGGTGTGAGGGTATATATATATATATATATATATATATATATATATATATATATATATATATAATGAAACATTATAACCGTCACTTCCAGCCCGTGACTAATGAAAACTGGTGATCGGATATAAACTGTTTGTCCACACGGACGGAGTGTGTACGCCTTACACGTTACCATGAGCAAAACTGCATACCCTTGTGATAGTGACCAGAGCAAATTGACATTCTGGAGGCGATTTGCGTCAGCTCATGGTATGAACATATTGGCGATAATAAATCAAAACCTACTGTCAACGGCATGTTGTTTACTAAAGATTTACCGTATACGTGAAGTTGCACGTATCCTAAATATAAAATAATATGAGATAAAGTACATGCCGTGTCAGCTTGTGTAGAAAATGATTGGTCAATAAGCTCTAATCATGACTGGAATTTCAACAAATGAGTAGAGATTTGAATAAAGCTATTGGTAATTTTGAAGCTCATATCTAGGTAGTTGATAATGTGATAGTAACGCGTGTTACAGACTCTGCGTCGGTAGAAGCTCGTATTAAACTTTGGCCATTGGTTGTTCATATCCAGGTCATCTGTCCTGGACTGAACCTTGCAACCTTTTTGCCGAACCGTACATAGCATGTGGGTTTGTATATGAGTTGACACGTCGTTACATGACGACACTCCTT
Organism: Paragonimus kellicotti; assembly: GCA_014220965.1. Lineage (NCBI taxonomy): Eukaryota > Metazoa > Platyhelminthes > Trematoda > Plagiorchiida > Troglotrematidae > Paragonimus > Paragonimus kellicotti. The sequence goes on along the minus strand of LOND01002923.1, from coordinate 43,856 downwards.
ATAATTGAACGGCAAACGAATGCGCACTCATTGGTGTATGCCAGATTTGAAATTTATCTCAAAATGGTTTGCGTGAATATTACTGTCTTGTTACTTGTACTTAACAGGGTTTGCTGTTAACAGACGAACAATGAAGACGATGGAGTTTATTGCTCAATTTTCAATGAATAAATTTCGACTGAACGTCTTGTAAACCGAATTTAGCCTAGCCAGTCTAGTGACAATAAAGCTCTTTCGTTTCTCGCCAAAAAGTGAAGTGACCGATTCGTTTTATGCACTGGAGTGAAAAAGCGACAACTGCAAATCAAATTAAAGTTTCATCCTTCACAGTTTTTGGCTAATATCACAGAACAAGAATGGGATAATAACCACCATCTCACAGCCACATGCCCACTTAGGAAGCTGATTTTCGTGGTATTAATCTAATTCCAGAAATTTTCCTTGACAGGATTCGCTGTTTGTGGATTAGTCCATTTTGTTGTCCCTTCGCTTGACAGGTTTTTTGCAGCAATTGGCCCCGCTGAGTTGCCGTTACTAGGGATGTATAATTGGGCCATATGGTATTTTAATGAAAGTCTGCACTTTATTACGCGTCAAGCTAACAACAGTTTCAGCCCTCCAAAGCATTTGACGTTGTTCAAACGATCAGCTTAAGCCTTGAGCTCCTCAATCCGACACAGCTGTTGAGTTGTTCATACAAAACCAGGGTATATTTGAAATTTTAATAAATGAATAGCCAAGAATCGTGTGGAGCTTTTTATGCAGTATGGTCTTAAAATCTTGGACTTTTACTCCCGTTTGATGTCAGCAGTGCTTCTGTTTGTAACGGACATATGACTTCATGGGCTGCCAAACAACTGGCCACCACATTTTTTATCGTCCCAAGTACTATCCCATCAAGATTCATCACATGCAGCATGAAACCCCCTTCTCTCTGAAAACTCGTTAGTTGCGTTCCTACAAACGCTGGTCCGTGTAACGGCAGTCAAGCAACTAGTAGAACTAATCGATCTCTAGACGTTGTTCTATAGTTTGAGCTTTCTTCTTTGGTTGTTGATGATGGCCACCCTAATTTGAATTGAATTGTGCAATAGTTGTTTCCTTTACCATTGTTTTTCCAATGTAAAGTTGCACAGTAAACTCAAATTCTCAGTAAGAGTTGTCTCTCCTGTATATCACAAGCATTGTAAATGACTAATGATACGAGCATTTCTGAGGTGTCCCATTGAAGTGTTAGGATGAGTTGTGAATTCTTTGTGTACTGTGCATTCAATCTGGAGAATACTTAGAATTGACAGAACTGGATTCGAATCAGTGACAGAAACAAAATGCCTAAATACCATAATGGCACTGTCAGTTGAGCTGCGTAGACACTGTTGGAGCCCAAACTTCCACACTTGAACTAGAGTACACACGCGTTCGTAGATCGCACGTTGAATCCTTCAAAAGATCATGCGATTCACTGCTCCGACAGGATATTATTAGTAATGTGGATGTAATGCACTTCCAGTGAACATGAGGAAGTTACTTTGAAATTCCGTGCGACACATTCTATTTAATTTCACATATGGTCTAATCGCTTACAGTATGTTTCCTAAATGTCGACCATTTGAGTGTGGTGGTGCCCTCAGCCAAGATAATGCAATCTTGCCAAACGTAAGACCGTTAACGGGACGGTCCGTACGGTTCTGTCCTGATTACATGGAATTGGTGTTAAATCCCTGTTGTGATTAGGTTGTGTAATACTGACGCGTCCTGATCCAATCTTGGGTCCACCGCCTCTTTCTTACAATGACTAACTGGTAAGCCAACCCGAAGTGTGGAAATTTCTATCACATGTTAATCACGCTCGATCGAACTTGTATTCCAAACCTCTAATCAGTTTTCGCACAATTTAATTGCACTTCACTATGAATGTCGCAATGTCAGCTGTTAATACGTTAATGTAACTAATAGGTTGGCTACAAAATCAGCTTCTCAATAAACCTGCTTGCTTACCGGTCAATTCGACCTGAGTGTTGGCTGCATTCGAATTACGTACATTTCAAGTTATTCAAAAATCTGCATGGTATAGATTACATAGTTTTCATTGAAAAATAGATTAATAACACCCGGTTAAACAAACGGAGTAGTTCAGATCATGAAAGTACAAATAATTTGCGATTGTTGGTGATTGGTTCATCACCAACTTAACCGGTTAGCTTAAGCACTGTTAGTTGTCGAGCTACGTAAGATTGTCCGTGTCGTTTTTTCTGCTTCCCGTCCAACGAGACGCGTCGATGAAGCCACATCTGCCAGTTACTATTCCACTCAACGTGAGCCTGTACCGAAGCGTTTATCGCACAGCCTGTCGTTCGAATGGTGACCTTAATGTTCCTAAGTAGATCAGGTGCAGCTCACAGATGAAGTGACAGAAGTAAACTAACGAGGAACTGCTACAGTCAGATGATTAAGTAACTGAAAGTGGTTGGGAAAACATTACGTGAAATTGGCGCCCGAGTAAAGTTGGCATATGTATAAGGTCGCAAAAGATAAACAAAAAATAAGGAGGCCAGAAATCTGCCACATTAGGCTATCAAACTGTTACGCGACAAAGAACTTTCCAGACACTCATTCAGGAAGTTTATGCCTGGCTTTTCAAGGTCCAGTTAAAATGACTGGCAAGAGAGTTGGCAAAATGTCGATTCTGATCGAGGTGAACTTACATTTTGAGCAATCACTCACGCTATAAATCTAGGTGACATGAAACTATCACTTGTGAACTCATGAGCCTCAAATTTATCGAGGTCTTCTGAACAAGTGTTTCTCGCAGTGTGCAACGTAAACACTGTGTAACACACAATTCGTCAAATAGCAGTTCAGTTCATTACTACATAGGCAGAACAAATTTATTTTGTCGATATATTTCTAAAGGATTGCTTGTTTCTGCGCCATCGTCGTGAAGGGCTTAAAATATGTTTATCCGATACGCTTGCAACGTCAAGTACGGTAGTCGCTATAGTAACTACCTCCATCATCGCCGTCCGCCATCGTTGTCATTTACTTAAGAGAGGAACAAGGTATACTCTCATATTCGGGGGCAGATTGTAAGCCATAAGTTGTAGGAACTGCTTCCTCTTACTTGATTGAGTATTCAATACCCAGGCAACAAAAATCTCCGCATAACATGCGAATTAGTTTAAACGAATATTCTTCCCTAAAAGAGTTGATGTATGACAGTGTGTGCTATAATTTTTGACCATCACTTTAAATTCGGCTAATGTATTTTTGTGGCTGAATAGGTTTCTGTGGGATGCGACATACTGCAATTCATAATGGCAATAATAGGAATGGAAATATTAATTCACACCAAGCCACCTGTATTGTAATTTTTACCAGACTTGATTTGGTACATCGTGCTTTTAAGAACACCCGAATCTACATGTGCACTATTTGTCATCACTACAGTTTTCCCAGCGCGGTCCTAGTGTGGCGAAAAGGCATCCAATAAAGCACAATCCTTATTGTCCAACTCGCTGGTTGCCATGCTACGCGCGCGCTCGCGTTTATGAATCAGAATCCCGGTTTCCGCTCACACGTCGTGTGCACTTCTGCCCTGGTTTGTGTGTGACCGACGCCTTCTGTCGAGGGTTTTCCGCCTGCCATTCCTCGTCCGTTGGTCCGATCTCGTTGAGCGATGGCTCGTCCGGTCGCTCGTGTTGTCCGCAATCTATCCACTGTGGGCTTTGACCGTATTCTACGACCGTGTCGAGATATTCCTCCGAGTGTTGGAATAATCGCGCCCCCGATCTGGTCGTCCATCCTATTTTGCCTGCCATGCCTCGCCCGTTGGTCCGATCCAGTCGAGCGATGACTCATCCGGTCGCCCATGCTGTCCCCGATCCGCTCGCTGTGGGCTTTTGGACGTACCTCCCCGCGTTGAGGTATTCCGCCGAGTGTTGGAATACTCGCACCTCCGGTTTGATAATCCACCACACTGGGACAAACAGTTGTGCGTGTGCTATTTAGCCAACCTTGTTCTAAACTGAGCTTCGGTAATTTCACAGGAATTCGAATAACTCTAAACTAATGATGTGAAATTCGAGTGAGTACAATCCAACTTAACTAAACAACTTAAAATAATTGGCCGTACAATTTTTGCAGATTTTATTTATTACTATTACAACTACCACTACTAGACATCAAATTTCGTAATGTGTTGCCTACTACACGGGTGAAGAGATTGAACAGTATATCAAACAAACAAGTCAATAGTGTCGTTACGTACTCAGGAATTTCGTGCTCATCGCTATTTGTACAAGTCAATAAGCGAATAGCAAACATTAAAGTTGTGCGCTTTATGACACAAAAACCGTACACATAATTGGCTTAGTTCAGTTTGTCGTGAGTAAAAGAACTTCTTGTTACAAGCACATTGATCAAATAATATTTACAGTGGGATTCAAAATTAGATGGGTAAAAAGATTACAAATTAGGATGTGACAAGAGAGAAAAGACAATAATCCACGGTGATCCCTAACAGTTGGCTACTTAACATGACAAACCATAGCCAACCAATCCGCAGTCACTATCAGCCAAACTAACGAGTACAACTAAATGTTAACCTCATTAAGCTACTGGACTATATTCGACTTCAAAGCAATTAGTCCTTGATAAGTCGTGTTTCTCAAACTTTATGCGTCGGCTTCTTAAGCTGGCATGCAGTCGTTCTAGTGTGACACGCAATAACAGGACTCGAACGAGCATCGTTCGGTGAGTAACTTTGTACGACCATTGATGAATGCCTACATGATACAGTAATTTTCTGAAACACTGAATTTGTGGCTTGACACATCCTCAAATTTGTACTCGCCTAGAATGCAAGGCTGTCACACAACAACCTGGATGTCGGAAGGGGCATGTTAATGAAGTGTCACATGCTAGGGTTGGTGGATGAACCATTCCATCCATCCGAAAATCCCAATATTTTTAAAAATGTTGGTGACTATCAAAAGGCATCTTAATTTTTAATTTGCTTATCGGTCTGATTGCTTTCCAACATTAACACGTTTGCTTCATACACATTAAGAACATCGGTTAATTGCAACTGTCTTGACCGACCAGACATGCGTTTCTATCTGGCGATGTTTGATCTGACTAGTCATCCGTAACATGCCATCTGTGAAATGAATGAGGTTGTGTTCACGTTGGCGTAACAAGCGGGCAGTCTGTGATAATGTAGACATACGAACGCGAATTCGGACATGTATGCAAAGTAATAGAAGCATTGAGTATGCTTGAACTGACTTTGCACCGACCCTTACGCCTGTCTGAATAGTGCCTGACTACTTTTAACCACCTAATTAATGTTGTCGGAGTGGTTGGACTCTCGCATTTTGTTATCTCTCATAGGAGGTTTAGGACTGTATAGACAGTGACGCATACTAACCGATTACTTTGTTTAATACTGACTGACGTGTTGGCTAACCACCAAGTTAGTGAGCACAAGTTTGGCTCAGCCATTTGCATCACCTGTTGTTATATGTGTGTGGATGTGTGCACATCCGCCTGGGACAGATGAACAAAACCCATAAAATTATGCATGCACTGGTCCTCATGGAGCACAACTTTCCCAATCAATGAGATTAATATACCGATTTTATGGCAGGCCGTTGGGGCCCCCAGTAGCGCTGACGCACGTAAACTAAATTGTTTACTGCAGAGGTCATGCTGGTTACGTAAACAAAGGCACACTTGATATAGCAAGTGTCCACTCGAATCCTTTAAATCAAGATGTTTCGAATGGTTTACATTTTGTGTAATAAGTGGCCATTACCTTTCGCAAAGGCTGATCACACCAGAAACTTTTGTCCCACCTTAGGAAATAAACGTTGATTTATTCCCCGTCCGCTCTTAACAACAGATCAGGTTTAGAATGAAATAGTGTTTATACAACAAATTGTTTTGCCCCATGCAAGCTTTCTCAATTTCAGAGGTGTTGGTAGACAGTTTGGTTTTGCAATGCAAACACTGTCTGTTGCAGCTTTAACTCGCCAATGTATCGCAAAATGTCCCCAGACACATAATGCAAGCGTAAGTTGATGGCATCTACTGTCCTATGCACGGCTATCCGCGTTTTTGTTTGTTCATTTTAAATCAAAACAATTTGGAAAACGTCTACATTGTTAAAATCTCATTTTACTCAGTTTTGGAGATGAGAAATAAGTGGGAGTAGAATAAGCGGAACTTACCGTCTGTTCTGATTCGCGGTGCAACTTTTCGTGAATGAAAAAGGAAAACTGTACGGACTATATGACTGAATTCACATCAACTTATTCCTGTCACCGTTAATTAATAATCGGTGGAATGATTTTCGTGGTTTAACCTAAAATAATGGAGTGTGGACGGAATGAAGTAAGCACGATTCGTTTCTTAAGTGAAGTGATGTTGCCTGTCGTCCAACTCAAACTCAGAACTCAGCATTAGAGGATTGAGGGAATGCTGTTACAGCATTCTCGAAACATATAGTTTGTATCAGATTTGATATGTTAGAAGAGACCCAGAGAGAAAACTCACGACTTTGGCTGGCTGCAAACCAGCAACAGAAGAAACGTGGCTAACGCTTCTGAGCTACAAAGCCAAGTCGAGAGTTCGGAACATTCAAACTTGGCGTGTGTTATATCCTCCTTCCCCTCCAATGTTTCATCGAATTCATCAAATAATCAAAGGGTCGAGTGTACAGCCAGATTTTTTCCAAACTGTTCAACTGGAATCTACCTACGCTACTGTTGAGCAACGAAATTGTTACTAATGTATAGTTTGGCAGATTCGACAACTTTTGTACAATACGAAAGACCTATGTCGTTGATTAAATGAAACGCAAATAATGGTGTCATATAGCATGATTTACACAACTCTGTGGCAAACAGAGCTTGAAGCTTTTTGTTTACTTCCCTTCTCGTTAACTAATAGCTCACGGCTAGCAAACGAATATTTGATTTACTACCGTTTTTGGAAACCTGATTGGCCTACAATTCCAATGACCATCATCATCATCATCATCATCATCATCATCATCAT
>LOND01002923.1:8898-23387 GCA_014220965.1 Paragonimus kellicotti | reverse complement strand
AGGGGGAGGGGAACAGTCGCAAGAAAAATTCTTTTTTTGATGCGATGGGTGGGCTGTTGGAGTCACGACATGTTTAGCTGAAGAAAAACAATACGGACATATGCATCGATTCAATCAATGATCGCTTCACAAGCGTGAGACTCTGTAGTACAGGGTTTATGGGGTAAGTACACGTACTGAAGGAACTCAAAATAGCCATGGTTTTAGGAAGCGGTGATGTCTTTCGGGTTGTTTTGTGGCGTATGCTGTCAGTATGCCTGAGGCGAATGTTTCTGTGTCAGCAAACCCACGGACAACATTTTAATCATGTCTTTTAAACCTATGGTTTATGTGCTAATGCTTTCGTTTTTTTCTATGTTTGCATGACGATACTACTGATCTGTCAGTGGAACAGCATATCTCTAACGATAATTGACAGATTCGTATACACCCTAGATTTTGTCGGCACTAAATGAAGTACGGAATCTTAGCAATCACACTGCGGATTACTGTCTCAATAAGGTACCGTTCTGACTCATGTGTAGTGGAATACCATGGAGGAGGTACTTTCGCATACGACACCTTATATCATTATTCATAGACACGCGTTAACCGGACGTAATACACTGAAAGACCGTTCATAATGCGGACCAAATACCTACCGCACGGAATGTACCGGTGGTCTCGCATGATGCTGGAAACGGCACCGACAAGCGTGTATCAAGAAGTTGTGGCAAGTTCTAGCTAATATCTGCATGCAACGTATCGTTCGTCAGTTTTGTATAAAAGGCGGTTCAGTATCGGTAATCGTTTCCTCTAAAGCGACGTATCGTCCTCTCTGTTGTGGTCCAACAGTGTGATTTAGTTCCAGCATGATACTCAGTTCACTTCAGTTTGCTCACGGCATTTTCCAGTACAATGCAGGTTTCCCAGAGAACAAAGCACCTCAATCTGGACAACATTTTTGAACGAGCTGTCCACGCCGATCTCGATAACGCAACAAGTTGCCTTCATCACAGATGAAATGGTCAAATAAGACACGCTGACAGAAATTGGAGGTGGAAGTAACGAAGCCACAAAACTGAGACGTGTGAATAGACGTTTATTGTTTTCACAGTATGGCTATAATATATAGCGTCAGAGTCCACAAGTGGAAATATAAACCTAAAAAGATAGCGTGGCGTGCCCCGTACTCTGTGGGACACGATCAGCCATCTGGTAATTTCCAAATCTGTTTCCTTTCTGTATCATCTTTTTATTGGTCAGTTTTTGGTAAACAAAATTATCGTAATGGTACAATCCGTTAGGGAAATTTCGTATGTCTACTTTGTCCATTTGTTCTTACCGGCACATGTTGGTTTCTAACCCAGCGTTTACAGATAGCTTCGGCAACAGCCAGATGGTGGCCATATCGCTGGGACGATGGGGCCGAGCGATTTGACTTGAAGTACGTAAGCACCTCAATGTCACCTAGTATGGCTGCATTTCCAGTGTTATGTTAAGACCGTTTGTTAAACCGACTGGGTTAGGAAGCCTAGTTTTCAGGCAAGCCCTTTGGTTTGGACTCCGAGTTTTGTATCCGAGTCCACACTGGTGGGTCGATCGGCAAACTGTTCACAGTGCACTAACCCGTACATTTATTTAGCCTCAAACGTTCACCAAAGAAACGGTTCGATTATGATCAGGAATTTTTTCTCCACACTCAGCCAATCCATTGACTTACCTATTTTGAACTCAGAGCTGGTGTTTGCAGCCGCCTCTAAAATATAGAATTCAGCCGTTGTGAAGTGTTTTCCAAACACGACAGGATGGTCAAAATAAGTTACATAAATTTGGTGGATGTCAAGCTGCAATCAACAGTAGTTTCAAAATAGTATGCAGTTCATCCAGGAATTTGTAGGCAGAGTCAACTGAGCAAAGTTTGCTGAACAATGTAACTTGTTTTTTCTAGCTTTCTTGAAATCAACACATTCGGATATTCAGTCACTCATGCACACGGTAAATGAAGCACTCTTAATCGTCAGCGTTAATCAAAAGTGAGTACTGTTTGAAATTTTAGTTTCTTCAGTAAACTTGAATGAAATAGCCAGATATGTGAAACAACGTCTTTCATGACAAATATGTTTGATACTTATCGAAGATAGCTACCTTTAAACTTCAGTACGATAAACCTCAGGACAGATGTCATGGATGGATGAATGTGGTACAAGCCTCAGAATCCACACAATGGAAACTACATCAATACGGGAATGATAATTACCAACCTGACATTACGTTTAGAGAAAAGTTTTCGAACATGTAACTGGGGATCTAATTGGTAAGACCCCAGAAAAATTGTGTTCCTAGTTCTTACTCAAAACCATATACTCACACCAAATCTATGTCAACTTTCGATTATCTAGGTCACCACGAACGAACCTGGGTGCCAGTTCTTAGGCCGTTTCCAGCGTGAAGCATTCGTAGTTAGGTTTCAGTTTACTTTGACGTATGATTTTGATGCGACCTTATCGCGATCAGTTTGTTGCCCACACACACTTCGCACTACAACTGAATGAGTAGTCGTGTAAGCCGTAGAATTTGATATCCTGGGACTGCTGAGCACAAGATAGTTGTTCCGATGTTTGAAATTAATAACACATTCCTGTTTGTCTAGACTGTACCAAACGGAAGAACAGACAATATCTGAGTTACATCATCCTATTGTTTTACTCTACTGATTTAGTTCTCTTCGTTCGAAAATACCCAGTGAAGTCATGAGAACGACAAAGTAGCGAACAAGGCTTGTTTTCCGTGTTTGATCATCAGGCTAATTACAACACAATAAATATGAAAACAATAATCAGGATAGGTAAGAAAAATGGCACGAAATTCTTTTGAACGTAAAGGTCAGGGTTCTGTAACCACACGGTCAAAAATGACATCCGGAACCTAGCCGCCATGGACCGATTTCTTGGACAGCCTGGAAAGCTTCTTTCTCACTAACATCATGGTAAAAGTGAAATGATGAGCAAGCAGTCGCTCCTGAAACCGCCCTACTCACCCCACTATTAAAACCCACGGGATGATGTTCGCACCCTTTGTCAAACAATCACTTTGTAGTAAGACTAATCTATGAACTCCACACATGCAAACAAATCATCATCATCATCATCATCATCATCATCATCATCATCATAGACAGCAATACATCAGTGGTTCACACTGATGCTTGACTGCCACACAACCACGAAGAACAAAGAAAAAAAACTTATATAGGAAGAAAGAAGAAAACAGAGGAGGGGAGGGGAAGTGGACCTAACTACTAAAAATAGCTACGTCTATATTCAAACATACAACATCAAGGCGCCTACACCTTGCAAACAAACAAACAAATGAGTGAACACAAAAGCTGGTTGCGAAACGTAGGCGTTTGCCTTTCAGTCGTGACGTGACAACAGTCACTGACTGGAAGCTAACGCACAAGTAAACTACGAATTAAGTTGTTCCGACTGACTTTCTGATGTTTCTTTTGATAGAAGCTGTCTTTGAAAGATTGCTATAGTTGCTCATCCAGCACGCATTGGTTAAATTTGTTGGTCAAGTTCGCGTAACATGTTAGGATAACAGAACCTCTGACTGCGGGTCAGTCACACACTGAATGCGTATCAGGCATCCTAGATCACATTAGAACTCACATCACAAGCTGTGGCAAAAGAACTGGTTTCACGATTTAACTTACCGTGATAAGTCACAGTGACTTCCCCTAAAATAAACGAATGAGGACGTGGTTGCGTAACAGCCAGATGATACTGAAAATTGATCCTACATGACAATCTTGATTTTTTCCAAATCATCTATTGTACTGAGTGGTCTACAATATAGAGGAGCGGTATGTACTCTGAACATGCACATTAAGGATTATGCACCTGGTTTTCACGGGAAGGAGACAAAATCATCACACGTGTGGCATACGTAAAACTATACATGGAAAAATTAACCTAGGATAACTATCCTATTTATATTCTACTGATTATATATATATATATATTGGCTAGTAACCAAGATAATCGCGTCGTTTCTGCTAGTGTAATATTTTACACCGAATGGACCTTCTGCAAGAAAACCAGTACTGGTGTAAACAACCTTTCGGAAAAAGGCCATCAGTTTTGATATATTGACATGAATGTGGACTGATAAACAATCATCTTTTTGTAGGTGAGATTCGGTTAATCAGATATCCCCAAGTCATAACAACAATGGTTTTGAGCGAAGGTGTGTCTTCAGTAAATTCTTTTTCAAAACACTACAGTTATGGTATTGGTGACCACTGAATGAGTAGTATATGCATTCGCTTCGCAGCTCCGAACGGTAATTGATACCAGATGAGATATTACTGAAGACTAAGAAATCAAGTCATGCTTAGCAATAGAAGCGTTCGACAGATATGTAAGATATAGATGAAAATCACACACTGACGACGGACGTCGGTTATGGCTTGCAGTAAAGTAGAGGGTGAAGGATTCAGAGTGCGCAGAGATGTGCTTTCTTTATGTTAACTTGTGGTTCGACCCACTGCAATCCTGCTTGAAGATTTATTCTGCTAGATATCAAATTCCTCTTGTATCGCTGCAAAGCAGTTATTACTTTCCATTTCACACGTGAAATTGTTCTCTCTATGAGCAGGAGACAGTGCGACGGTTCACAAATGTCCGACTTGGCCCCAGAGACGAAGTTCTGTTTTACACTGTGTCACTGCGGATAGTGTTGTGAGCGTTCTATCTGAGTAAGACAGGGACTCGAAGCTAAGTATACTGATGGTCCTGTTCACGAGTGAAATGTTACTGTTAGTTCGGCAACTCTCGAGGTTGTCTTCATTGTCCATTCAATGAACTTGAAAGAGCTGGTTGATACGATCCATTAGTTGCTGGTTAACAACTCGGGGACAGTTAGAGAGGCCTGCATAAACGAATTAACGGAAGTAAACCAATTTCCGATCGCAGTGAAAATGCTAGATCGGGAGTTAGCGGCTGTGAATATGAAGATGGACAGAAATCGTAGTCACCTCCGTTAAAGATTAGTAAATAAAAAATACCACCCAACTACTTTCACAATTTCGTTATCCAACATTAAATCTACGTAATCACAGCAATCTTGCAGAAGCACTTTGCATTTTGAGGCTGCAAAGCGCATTCCGAAGTATTTAGCAGAACGCGAAATAGCGTCCAGCATTGTTTGTGCTGCACGGCCAGAGTACTACATTACAAGTTTGTGGCGGCAACACAGTAGGAGCAGGAGGTCAGGTAACTTAACCCTCAACATGTTCCGCTATGCGCTCCAATCACCTGGAGTTATGGATGTGTGTCATCCGCCTCCCTGATAGGTTCAGTGATAGACGGTCGTTTGGATCGTTAGCACAGATAAGCTTGATCGGTCTGCCAGTGTCCCCTGAAGCAAGAGTTTTTCTATTAGCCTGGTCTCACGTTCGGCATTCAGGCTACGCTTCAGCTTTCTACGGATATCTCTCCTAAACCTGTTATATGAACTGTCAGGAGGAATGTTCCGTCTGGCTTCTAACAACTCCAGGGATTTCTCTGAAATCCAATGTTTGTTTGACCCACGAACCTTCGTGCCGCATGCCACAGTACCTGCTTCACGAATGGCCTGTGAGATTTAGTCCAGCAGCTATTAGGATCTTCGGAGTGAGAACTGCTAAGCCTGCTTTCTAAGCTGGTTTGGTACTTATGCTTTACCGACGGTATAGCCAGTTTCTCAACAGCCAGCCGTTGCTGTCGGTGGAGGTCGTTGCCCAGCAAAAGTAAGAACAAAACGGCAACGTACCAACGCATGATCTGAATCCAAGTATGTATTCCATTTAGAACGACTTCCCACAAAATTCACATCATCGACAAAGATATAGTAGAGGGACTCCAGGTTCTTGATTATAGCAGTGATAGGCATCATAAAGAGTAGAGGTCTCAGCATTGGTCCCGGATGTACCCCGCTAGCCAACGCACTTTCTGTGGACTTTTCCGGTGCTAGCTCTACATGAAAGTTTTGATTTCTCAAACAGCCTTGTAACTATCACAGTAGTCTTAGGTGAAAATAAAAAGCCATAGCTTCGAGGATTAGAAATAGATGGTTCACTAGTTTGAACGCTGCTCTGAAATCAAAGCAGCAAAGCTCAACTTGTTCGTCCTAACCCACCCTTATTGTGATCTCATAGAAGAAGTAACTCAGGTTGGTGATCAGGATACTGACGGTTGCCAATCAAGTAATCGTGGAAAACAAAGTAGCCTTCAGTGTTGGGGTACAACAGCATTCGTTTGCATGCACGCTGCTTGGGTTGTCGGGTGTCCCGTTCATATCCGGATGACTGATACGGAAAGTCTTCAAAGGAGTTGAATAATACCGTTGCCCATGAAAACACCTTCGTCATTAACAGCGTCGTGGTCCCGACCATAAGATGCATGCTTCAGTTGTGTATTAGGAAATTAAACAAGCTGGTCCGCGGATCAGTTATCTAGGGTCACATCTGACAAAATAAGCAGCGGCATTACTCGGTTACATGTTTGATCAAGTTGAGGTCCGATCACTGTCCGGGAAACTGGTGACCGGTAAAGCTACTCCAGTGCCAACATTAAAGTGAACGCCATAACAACTTCTTGGTCGTGCTCGTCTTTACATCTGCTTCACATAAAACCTCGTTGACCTCGTGTTCTACTAAATACTGATGAAGAAGTGCTGATCATATTAGTCAGAAAGAGAACTATGTTGTCAAAATCCAACAGGTAACGAAGGGAGGACAATTAATTCTGTACACCTCAACGACTGAACAGAGCTTCGTTGTGGCAGCACGTGTAGACGGCACAAAGATATGGGCCGTATCAAAACAACAGGGGAATTTTACATGTGCCAACCAGACATTTCCAACGGCTGAAAACGAGTAATCAACGACTGAAAACGGTAATATATGCCATCAAAAAGGAGGCACCATATGTGCCGAGTCAACTTTTACACGTGAAGACTAACCACGAAACTATGGATTGAAGTACATCAGTGAACGATCCATGGGGAAAGCTTGCTCGTAAGGTCCTGTTGAATTCACTCTTTCCTGTCGGTCTGGAAAGATTAACTACCTTTCTGACTCACGGTTTCAACGAATACGTCTTTCGACTTGCCAGTATTACACCGGAGCTTGATTCTAGAGAACTACATGCATTTCGAGGAAGTTGAGCGGCAAATTGAGATGCAAAACAACTTGCAGAACAACCTTCGGAAAAGAAAACCATCTCAAAGTGCGCTGTTCAGATTTACGACTATCTGAAGCAGAAATTTTAATAGGTTAACTGTAGGTCGGACTAAGCATGTCGCTCACATCAATGAAGTCTGGCAAGGAAGGGTTGTCACCAATTCGCCAGTAAGAAAGGTCACCGAAAGTGCAAAATATTGCAGTAATTAATTCACTGGTCGTTGGTGAAGTAAGATGTCATTACGTATGTATTGAGACGCTAATAACGCCAGCGCCCGAATGATAACAACCACTTGAATCAATATCCCATTCAGCGAGTCCCATTAAGTGAAAGGAGGAGTACTGGATAGTGAAGGTGATGGACCGCCTCCTAACAACCACTTACGGCAGTCAATACATCGTCTTTGTGACGGAACATTTCACAAGATTCATCGAACCAGCTACCATATCTGGTTTGTCCGTAATCACTGTATAGAGGGCAGTACAGATGAGTACTGCTGAAGATTACAGTATGTTAGAAAGCGGGTTGACCCATTAAAGTCCTGACTTATAAATTACGATGTTCCAGAACTCTTTGCAGAGGCTAGGAATTAAGAGAATTCACATTTCACATCCCTCATAATAAGACGGATTGGATGGAGGAAACATTCTCACAGTCAAAAGAAATTCAGCCGCTAAAAGAGCCAGAAAAATGTGTCGCCACAAATTCTGTAGGTCCACCGCTATTTGTCACAAAGCATCACAAAGAGTTTTACGTCCGAAGACGTAAAATAACATCTTAGTCGGCAATCGCAATTAGACATAAGAACACTGTAATCTGTGTTCACGGACACAGAGACCGAAGTGAACAAATACGGTAGTCTAAGCAATACCTAAGCACTGCACTATCCATTCCATCACTACATCCTTACTGTCGTATGAACTTGGAAGCGAAGTCTTTCGCTGACTCTTGTTAATGCTAACTGTTGAGACTTACCGGCTACACGTTCAAAATGTTAATGAACGAACTACGGCTTTCCTGGGAATATGCTTCGGAAAAGAACAGCTATGATTGCTAAGGCGACGAGCGGACTAACTCTGTGCAAACTTTTGAGTAACGAGCTGATAGATCGAAGTACACGCGGTATCTCCCGCACTTCTTTTGGTAATGCCATATGGACACAAAGACTCGACGATTGTACATTCGCTCTACCTGAAAATTGCTTTTCTGGTTCGGCAGCTTGATGCAGACAGCCGACTGGGTGTTGAGCCGTAGGGGGTGACAGGTTGTTTGTGATCGTGTGTTAGTTGAGCCTACGGTCGGCGGTAGTCGGCTTCGTTTGGCGTATCACCCTAATGCACGACTGTTATAATTTGCGAACTAATGGTTGAATCGGATTAGCCTGACCGATTGGTGCGAGTAAGCCCAGGTATACGACCGACGAAACTCCAACTTACTTCAGAACTGGGTCGAATAAACAAGCTAACAACTCTAGAGAATGACGTGGGAGCACGACTGAGTAAGCGATGCAAGTGCGTTAGCGAATAAATCGTAGGCCTTCCGGTAGGCGGAAACTTCCTGCCCGTTGCGATCGGTGTGGAGTCGGTTAATAACATTGCGTCAGTGGACTTTCTCCTATTTTTTGTAGATTAAACTAGATTTTGTGAACTTATGTGATAGAAAAACCAAACCGTTATAAACAGTTAACCAATATGTTACGTTCTGATCATTTTTTGACCTTTTGAATCAGGTTTTCAATTTCTTGGAGCAAACATTCGTCTATACATTCGCGGAATTCTGGTATAGTGAAAATCAGGTGAACAATTTGCTTTGTAATTCCTAAGGTGGAATTTCAGCTGGCAATATCACCATTGTTTTAACAGTAATAAGAAATTTACTTCCTGTGAAATATTTGAGGTGCGATAATTAAAACAACAATGGAATCACACGTTTACGAATTTAATGCTGTATATTCAAAGTAACAAAAGAATTCTGCTTGTTACGCACTCAGTGATTCAGTGGACTTCGAGGAAATAGGTTGAAGATTAATTAAACTTCTCAGTAAGTAACGAATCAGTGAAATGTTGTAGGCTGGGGAACAATCGTACTGGAGAGTATGGATGAATTGTATTCGTTAGTTAGTACAGGTCTGAAAAATAACCTGAGTGCTTATACTGGGGAGTTTGTCAGCAAACTGTTTACATAACTTCAAAAGCGATTCAGCGACAAAAAATATATCACTTCAAAAACTTTATTGATCTATATGATAGCTTTAGAGTTTTTTTGGCAGCTGGGAGAAGCTACGGGAGGACAGTATGAGAAACGGGGAAACACGCAGAAGTAGATACACCTTTGAAAGGCTTGAAGTGAGTGTCTTCTCACTTTCATAATACTACCCTTCCAATGAAGGGATCAGTGCATATGGTGGTGTAAAGTTGTCACGAAACATTTGAATGATTCTTCTCGAAAGATGACTATGTAGCTGATATGTATATAGATGGTACGCTGTTTCATATGCTTCAGTAACGCCATTTACGTGACATACATTGGATCGTCCCGGATATTTAGTAATCACACAGTGGGACGTCAGTTAAAATCAGTGAAACTGAAATCTTGTTTCAGCTTATGGTCAACGTACTGCACCATCATCAAGCATTCCAAATATTTCGCTTAAACTAATGCTTACCTTTCAGAATGAATGATAAATCTGATAAAAATAAATAGTTGAATATTGTTTTTACCTGTGTTTCAAAATGATAATTTGAGACAAATGATCGTCCAGTTTGAAATCTCATTATAACAGAAAATGCTCTGAGATCTCGAATTTCGATTCATTTAGAAAAACGACAAGTAGGCTACTGTAAGGATTTAGGGATATACTTCAGCCAATTTCAAACAGATAGTTAATAAGGGTAACAAGGGTAATTTTGTGTAATTCAAACTAGAATTTATTCACAAAATTTTCCATGTAAATTGTATACCACTCACCTGAGACAGCAACCTTGACATTCACATAGACATTCAGCATCTTTCAGTACGAAGCGTGATCTTTCTTCTGCGATCTAACTACATCCACATGCGTTTTGGCTCCCAGCCACAGTAGTCTAGCACTCACTCAATAGTGTAAGCCTGTGGATGGCACAGGTTAGGCGGCGGTCAATATGACCTTCAACTAATGTCGACTAAAGAAAATTCACAATGTATACTCTTGACTTGACCTGACTTGATTTGAGCAATGAGTATGCAGTACGACCATCTCGAACAGCAGAACACACTTACTGTATTCGCCCCGCATTAAGGGGTGAGCAGGAGTGAGTGTATTTGAGGACTGTTTCGTGTGTGTACACATGATATATATATATATATATATATATATATATATACCTAATAATACTAGCCCAATCTGCTGACAACTGCCATCCTTTAGACCAAACACTACAAGCTTTCGTTTAGTCTGTTAAGCCCTTTCTGGATACTATTTAGGTTTAATGCTTTCACTTTTACCCCGTGCTCATCGCTTTTTATCCAGTGATCGTCAATTTAAACAAGATTCGAACAAGTAGTGGGTTGAAATGGAAACAGAACGCCAGTTTGCTACGTTCGTTTTAGGTTGTAGGATGATGACTGAAACGAGTATGCTAAGCACGTCTCGTCCTTAGTGAATGCGAGCACGTGCATACGAAAATAGTTCCACATTCAACAAGTCTGTCTTACTCCACGCGCTAATGGTCCGTTTAAGACATGGGGGCTCATTTCTGTCAATACGTTCTCGTGCTCAACGTGTCCGCGTGATCATACAGAATAATTACGTCAAGGGATTGAACGTAACAGCAGTAAACCAGTCAGATTGTGCTAATCGAAATGGATACTTAGCCTAAGGTCGGTGGCGGAATTTTCGCTAATTTGTTAACCGCCTGCTAATAACAATAAAAATGAGAATCGTGGCTCAAAAACGAGGCTACATGCGAAGAAAAGCCTGGTACCGGCTTCGAGATAATCAGAAAAGATTAGGGCACACAAGTAGGGGCAATTACGATGTTTTCCTAAAAAACCTTCCTAACGATCTTATCAGTTGGAATCTCTTCGGATTACGTCCGATTGGCATGCACATGTTCACAATGACCTGAGACGAAAGTGAATCGCTGAACGTGATAACGGTAGCAAACTGGGCCATAAATGCAGCTGTCAACAATTACTTCGGGTTAAAATGTTACACAGTCTTAACAACAAACCACGAATATAGGCAACATTTAACACCCACTGGCACAGTCTACAATGTTCATAGGCTGATAAGTAGCCTACGAGAGAAGAAGATGACACGGAGGGCACAGTAACGTAAAGGAGAAGGGATTAATGACTGGGTCTTTAAAACTTCCTCTGGTATTGGCCTAACCCCGCAATCCTGAGCGCCATGTTGTGGTGGATTATCAAGCGGGAGGTGCGAGTATTCCAACACTTGGCGGAATACCTCAACGCGGGGAGGTACGTCCAAAAGCCCACAGCGAGCGGATCGGGGACAGCGTGGGCGACCGGATGTCATCGCTCGACTGGATCGGACCAACGGGCGAGGCATGGCAGGCAAAATAGGATGGATGACCAGATCGGGGGCGCGGTTATTCCAACACTCAAAGGAATATCTCGACACGGTCGCGGAATACGGTCAAAGCCCACAGTGGATAGATTGCGGACAACACGAGCGACCGGACGAGCCATCGCTCAACAAGATCGGACTAACGGACGAGGAGTGGCAGGCGGAAAACCCCCCGGTAGAAGGCGCCGATCACACACGTAAACCGGGCAGAAGTGCACACGACGTGTGAGCGGAAACCGGGGCGTGTTGTGGACTGGAATGATGACTCATAAACGCGAGCGCATGCGTAGCGTGGTAACTATCGTGTTGGACAATAAAGATTGTGCTTTATTGGACGCCTTCTCACTACAACGTTAGTGATGAGTTAACCTATATGGCGCACAGAGAGCAAGATTATGATGGTTTGCGGAAGAAGACGATGTTGGATTCTTAGTTGAACAAGATAACAGGCGAAAAACATTCTCTTTCAGAGAACCATACCCTCTAATTTTTAGACGACGCGTACTGCGAGACTGGGAAACGACGGTCTCGTTATTTAGTAACCACCTCCGTATGGTCCCAGAGGCACGTGCTGCAGGCGTTTACACCGTGCACACCTCCACGATTACAAACATTATTAACCGTAGCCAGTAAGTGACTTACATCCTTTCTTTGTGTGCAAGGTAGCCATATTACTTTGTTTATAAGTCCTAAGTCATTCTTATTGCGTATATCTTCGACAGCACTGTGTAACAACGGCGTGCTAGGGTTTTCAATACATCAAAATCAACCATCGTCCTAGTTAAGTTTTCTCTAGCACAGTTCAAAAGAATCCATGCGGCGGGTGTTTCCAAGATACGGGTGAATGAAAACTGATTCTTCTTCGATTGTTTTAAACAACACGAATCCTGCAACTCAACTAAGTTTATTTCCAAGTTTGAACGACGTTAGCGCGAAACTTTTAAACCGAATTTACTACTCCACCCAAGTGCACTATCATCGCACTACGTCCACTATCACACACAGACATTTCAATTTCGAATGGGAAATGGTCTGTTTTGAATTTCTAGGGTGAATGGAAAGGTTGATCGAATACCACTGAGTTGCGCGCAGAGTTGATCAAGGTGTCCACAATCACACGTACACAGAGTATGTCATCAAAATATGGCTTAGTCAATGTCGTTTTATTCCAAGTCATATATGTCCATACATCATAGTCAGTATATCATAACAGACGGAGTCCGTCGAGTCGTATTTGCGTGGCCCATCTTAATTAAACGCGCAACGTATGTGTTGATCTCACGTTAGGGACAAGGGAATTATTATAAGTAAACAATACTACAACCGATTGTAAGCATTATTTAGATGGCACGTAATCACAAGATGGCAAAGTAATGTAGCTACTGAATCTAGTTGAGTGTAAGTGAATTTTTGGGGTGATATTTGATGAATGATCCAATTTCCGAGGTAAGACCTGCCAAGTGAGTTCCCAGCTCAACTGTAGTTTGCTCACTTTCTGGTTATCACTGATTGGTCTTCGAAAACAGATGAAACGGTACACAACCCGAACCTCTTTTTCTATAGAGCTTACCTTAATCCTAAACATTGTACGCTTTAGAATGTGGTCACACAGTATCCATAAGAAACACTAGCTTTTTTAAGTACTGCCTAGAGTATTTAGGACTGTTACGGCTTTCTCCCATGAGTGGTCGATCTACAAGTAAGTAATTATCAAGGTTATTTGTGATTAACTTCTTCTTATTGCTGTTTCCCTATATCAAGACATTTTCTTTTGTATGTGATCACTGACCGGTTGTCGTAAATCTGTAGTGAACTGGATGATAAATTATTAGGACCTCCAGTCACTCATCCTTTCAAAGTGTATGACCAACGACAAGGTGAGTCTCGCAAACACTAAGACATTCACATTTCGCTTCCGTATCATTGAAATCCGGAAAGGCCTGTGAATGGATTCCGCTTTTTCAAACAGTTGGTCCCAGTAACCACCAGCGAAGTGGTTGACAGCTGTTTCGATCTAGCTAAGTCTTATCAACTCTACGCATGCCGTGGAATCGAACCCACGACCGGTGAATAAGCGGTAGACCGTAGTCCAAACACTTGTCCACTTTTCCACTTATCCATTTTGTTGCATGAAGGATTTAAAGTAGGACCAAATTTAAGACTGAACTTGTTTTTGCCCAACCTGTACAATTGTCCTGGCCTCAGAAGAGTTTTAAAGTACGTCGCGGAATGCTTTACACAATATGAAACCCATCCTTACAGTTTTTAAAGAGCCGCCGTATATTCCATTTTCCTGTGACGATTCTGTGAATAAGGTCCAGATTTACGACGGAATAGCAACAACTATCAAAACGACTGATCATCTGTCGTTTTCATGGCATGGATGATAGCAGTTATGTTGGCCACACAGTACTCAACCCCGCAGCCCTTAAGGCGCCTTCTTAACGGCATCTCAGTCTCCGTTAGCTTTGGACAATTCAATTAGTCAGACAGGTTTTAAAACCAGACTACTCTTAATTAAATACCCCCTAAAACCACAGAAAACTCACTCTGTCAGAACAACATTTTGAAACTGTATCGGAAACACAAACTAATTATTCTGACTGTTCTCACCAGATAAACTCCTTGATACCGGGACCACCACACTATGCATGATCCCGCGGTTCCGACTGACTGAGAAGTGGGATGTGGCCAGGAATTTTTTAGGGCTT
>LOND01002922.1:8384-21815 GCA_014220965.1 Paragonimus kellicotti | reverse complement strand
AATTATATGAAGCCACTTTGGTACTACAGTGTGTGGGCTAAGGGAGTTCAATTGAAAATTCGAACAGTAATTCAGCCGCATAAGAATGTGGAAGGTCTATATTCACGGATGCTTCCGTACGATCTAATAGCAGCCAGTCAACTGCTGAAAATTGATGAATTGTCACAGGTGGTAATAAATACTGTGATGAGCTATAGTAAGCTCCATATTATTAGTTGCATTATAATATAACATGCAATTGCAGAGTGAATGAAATGTCGATCACTAACAGGTGTACGACAATCTTGAGAAGTTTTGGATCACGCCTGCATCATGATAGCCTACAATCTGGCTGTGCAACGAAATGGATGAGGAATTTCGAAACATGCGTGACATCTAGTGTACAAACGTGGCCACAGCCGGTGTGTAACATAGGGTACAGTTCTCAGATTCACATATTTTTTCAAGACAATAAACTGAGAACGTTTAGCGGCCTTGCAGGAATCTTCCAGTTCAATGCCAGTTCCTTCGAACGTTGAATGTAGCTGACGCCTCGGAAGACAGCAATCTGCCTCATTTCATTCAGTTACACTCAGATGTCTATAAGAAACGCAACATCTTTTCAACGTGACGAAACAGGGTGGAGCTGGTGAACATGTGCCTCGAACCAGGAACAGCCAGTGAATGTAACCATCAACAAGAAAACTTCGTTGTCCGGTAGACTCAACGTTTTGCAGAAGCATTTTGAATCATCGCAAAATTAAACATTCATTATGGGTGCTCATGTCTGCGGGGTGCAGCAAACTTCGTGTAAATTTGAATAAAAGTAATTGCATGTGGTTGTGTAAATCTACCTCGAGTTCCCGATAGCAGTATTCTCATTTGTATTACGTTCATGCTGCGTTTCTGTATACATTGTGTTATTCGCTTCCTGGTCGGTCATAGTAATGCAACGGCCTGGTAACACGGAGGACAATAAGATGCTTTTCGCTAGGCAACCAAGTTGTAAGTACGAGATTTCTTTCCGGTAATGCTAATCAGTTCAAGACCACTGAGTAATTCGCCTGTATTCAGTAAATTGTGCTCTGAGAATTGCATCTACACTAACCTGAGAATTATTCAGTCAATGTGCAAGTGGTAAGAATGTGAAGCCAATCATCAATTGGACGGGCTTGCCACGACTATGATCAAGCACACGTTTGTAGTGTCAGTGAAGTGATTGCTTCCAGTACTTTGTACTCAGTTCCCGTCATAAACTAGGTGAAGAATCACTTCGTATCATCACAGATTGGTTTATCGCGTTTTTGTGTTGTAACCTCCTTCTTGAATCTTGGTTGTTTGATTGCCTAAATATAATTTCTTGTCAAACAGAGTTGTTACCATATTGAGACAATATGCCGCCTTCACATCTAACCGCAAAGTGGTTCTCAATACAAACAACATTGTCATATGATATGGTTAACACAATGTTTGCATAACCACACAAGTGGTTATGTCAATAACAGACGCGTAGGAAAATTGATGACAAATCAGTCAATGGAATTAAGTAAAACAAGTATACTGCATGTCTCATTATTTCAAAGCCAAAACTCACAATCACCGTGAGTGTGGCTGTGTATAGGCATTATATTGCATTATCAATTGTATTCTCAACTGTCGTACAAATTTGTACGAAGGGCACATCTGATGTGTAAGATATGAACTACTTATGAAAATTCTTGACTTTGGCTAAACTCTACCGACCAATGTGACATCCATGTCGCTGACATGCAAGCTGTCAACCTGCTCATCAAAAATGTTGTAAAACACTTTATTAAGTTTCAATGATACAGATGCAATGCTCAATAATAACTCTTGCGTATTGTTAAGTTGATCGACCAGGAAATCTCAGTGAGGCAATCAATCGCCTGGATGGTTGTGTGAATATTTTAAGATCACTTAACCAAACCAGAATAAATATGTAATCTAGGAGCTCCTAGTGTGATTCGTCAGCTCATTTGATACTGGCATATGCTTTGTTACATTGAGCGCCAATATTGCACCACGTTCTTCCTCTGTTCAGTAGGAAAATAGACTCCCACTGTGAGAGGTTGCAACTATCGATCTCCAATGAGGATATGATATCATCCTTTGCTCCTAATCTGGATCATTATGTCAGGAATTTATCGGCACGTTCACTGAACAGAACTGGAAATGGAACACTTTCGGTAGGTCTCAGGTTTTGCATTCCGCCATTCAATATTTCTGATATTCACGTTGAGACGCAGTTTGAGCTTTTATATGATCAAGTGAAAACTTTAGAGCCCACATCTAATGATGCAGCTAGTTGGTTCAAAATTGAGATCGTTGATTCTGCCCATCAAAACTGACGTACACCAATGAAACAAAATTGCCAGTTAGGTAGAGCACATGTACATTTCAGTAGGCACTTGAATGAGGATCCGGACATTATCACCTTACCCCCCAACAATAGCTCCGGTAAAGTCGTACTGAATAAAACTGCCTACATCATTAAACTGTCATAAATTCTAGCAGATCACTCAAAATCCCGCCTGGATGCCAAGCAAAAAAGATCTTATATCTTCTGAAAAGTAAGTCACCGATTGTTTCGAAAACCTAAAGAAGGGTAGCTTGATTAATGAGAAAATTTACTGTCAACTGTTACCCAGAGGATCCCAGATACTTAGAATGTATGGGTTACTGAAATCTCACAAACCTGACATACCTTCGAGATTCATACTGCCGATGGCCAATTCGCCGTAATATAGCCTGGCCCAGTGGCTCGTCTGGTTGCCGGAACCACTACGCAAACAGATCGCAGAATACATTTTCATTTGTTTAGTCCCTAAGAGATCTCAAAATAAAGGACAAGATAATGTCATACTTAGATGTAAACTCACTCTTTACAAATGTTACGCCAACTGAAATAAAATCGATTATTCATGAATTTGCAGCAGAACATATAGTATCCCTCACATTACCTTTTTTGAAATGTATAAGCTCTTCTACTTGTGTATTATGAATATCCAGTTTTCAATCAATGGTAAATTTTCACCGGCAAACTGATTCCGTAGCGATGAGAAGTCCACTAAAGCCGGTACTCGCTGATATTTTTATGGCGTATTTAGAAATGACAAACAGCAACAGCCATTCGCTCTACGATGTTCTATAAACGATATGCTGATGACATATTTCGTATGTGTGACTTACGGGTTCATGCTGGCCAACTCTGCACACAACTGAATAGTCTACACCCGAACACTGCGTTCACCACAGAAGTTAGGAGAACAACAAACTTTCCTTCTTAGATGTGGAAATGTCTGTGAACGATGATGGATCCATCACGAGAAGAGTGCATAGGAAGCCCACTTGGACGAGCAGTATATTCATTTCAAAGTTCTTCCCCAAGTATCGTTCAAACATGGTCCTGTTCGAACCCTCTTCATTAGGGTTCGCACAGTTCGCTCACTCAAGACGATCGAGGAGGAATCAGCTTCTAACTACCATACACTGGTGCTCAACAGACACCCCGTGCGCTTCATCTCGAAATACGCTAGAGAAAGATCGAAACCATAATATCAAAAACAGTGTCTGTGAACCCGTGTATATAACACTGTCATACAGGGCTGGGAATGTAACCACCCTCATCCAATGTGAACTAAATTGTGCCCTCATACCTGTGTACAACGTGGCAGAATCAAGACCGGTCAACCAAATGACACAAATGTTTTGTACACCCAGGAGAGACCCAAGCAACTCACTCGCCACATCCAACATTACTTATGAATTCACTTGTACTTGTGGAGTCAAGTATGTCAACAGAACGGTGAGAACGCTTGGGACACATGTCTCGGAGCATATTCCCAAATTGCAAGCGAACAACAAAACCGGCGCTGCACAATCTTCTATCACACGACATTTGGAAGAAACGGGACATGTAATTCAAGTGGAGAAGGCTTTTCGTGTGTTGTATCGCCCAATCAATAAACATACTTTACCTTTTGCTGAGGCCGTTGCGATACACCGTTACAAACCCTCACTTTGTGTACAGAAGCAAATGGTAGTTAACCTATCACTACCATGGATGTTAAGAGTTTGCAGTCATAGGTTTATATTATTCGTTAAGAAGTTTTTATTACTAGTATTTGAATTATTTTGGTTGTGCCGTTAACAGAAGTTTATTTCCTTCTCTTATCTTAAGCTTTATCTTAAGACTGCCTATTAGCTTCCGTCTATTTCTACGTGCTTAACTGTAGGATCGATATTGTCTGCATTGTTAGTTTCTTACTCGACCAGTTTAAAATTTGAATTTGTTCGTTCGTTTTTAACTAATGATGGCCCATTCGAACGTGACTGGTTCTGTGTGCTATTCCTATTGCAGCTGATGACTCATTCCTATTTTACGCTTATTTAAATTGATGCATGTTAATTGATCATAGTCCGTGTATCGTAACCGAAGAGATCGGTCGAAATGTGTGTGCGAATTACACCTTAGGTCAATTTACTTGCGTGTTCTTACTCGTACTACTGACGACACAAGCGGGAATTAGGAATTGACTTCACACAATTTGATTGAAATAGAATATGTTATTGTGATTTCTTCTTACATGGACATAAGTAGCGAACACGTAATTTGCGCATCTGTATCCATATGGTGGACTGTCATAGCATATTGTGTAAGTCCGATTGTTTTGAGCGCAAAACGTCGGTAGTTATTGGTTTATAATATGGTTAGGTCAGTGTTGTTACATATCGAGCATTAATTGCGTGTCTACAGTGTTCAGCTTGCTCTACAATCCAACTTCGAAAGATTCCAACAGTGGTGTAGATAGTGTTACAAACCGAATTGTATGTGAACAATACCCTGATCGTGTCGTCTTGAACATGGTTTAGTGATGCCTCGCAGTTAACAACAACGACTGTCATTCCTAAAGAATTTTTCCAACATTGTCTACTCAAAGGCCACTCCGATATGGTACGTGTTGATGTTAAAGAGAATATTAAGCGGATTACTTCAATGTACTGTAAACTAACTAACGTAAATAAGGCGAAGACAAGCTAACACGAGATCGGTCAATAAATCAATCAAATCGCGAATGCAACTATTCAAGTGTATTACAAAACGACGTTTGTTGTTCAAGGTCATAATGATTTTTGCCATCTATACCGCAACTGAAACAGGACAACAGGTACTTTTCACCTGATGATTCTACAAATCTAATTCAGGCTTCTTTCTTCAACATTCTACTCATACACACATCAACTTGTTGAATCGAAAGCATCCGTATTGCTGTTGGTAAACTTCTGCGAATCCTGGCGAACTACCATTCATCATCAATGATTAATACACGCAGAAATATATCTAGATTGGCAGCGGTCCCTGATGACACTGTCTTTGTTGTGTCTCATGACAAACTCAACGAGAAACTGTAGTTTCTGATGTTTAGTAAGAAGAGTGATCGAAGAAATTTGTTCGCGTGGACATGTTACACCGGACTCCAACTGTGTTAGGACAGAGTTAGTCACACAATCATGTCTGATCTTGTTGCCGTCGTGACGTTGTTGAATTTGCACAGCTATATGTTAGTTTTAGTAAACTCCGCTGAGTCATGGCCATTGAAGCACGCTAAGTTTGGATGGCCGACTAATGGTCACGAAAAATACCGTAAACTAATTCTATGAGTGTCAGTCAAAGCGTACGGTTAAAGACCACGGGGAAGACGACCGCGTCAACTTGAAAATCGTGAGTTATGGACATCAGTTTGGGATGCGACAGTAATTTGCGAGTGATGATTTCATATTGGATTGTTCTTAAAATGAATAGCCGTTGCTCGCGCCGTATAGCGAACTTGGCTAATTAATCCATTGGCCAGTTAATTACTAAGTGGAAAACCAATTCATTTTTATTTTTGGGATCATTTTTTTAGACTGGTTTTAACAACCGAGTGTTTGCTCCTTTCGGTAATGCTTGTACACATCAAAATTTTCCACTACTTGCATCAAAATCTACAGTAGTCCTAAGGATAATTCAAAATTTCTTCTGTAATCCATACTTTCCAGGACTTTGACTTGCTAGCAAGTATCCCTGATATTATACATCATCGGCTGAAAGGCATCACGAGACTGAAGTTTTGTTTCATGATCTCATAGACGATTACTAGATGTGTTACGACGAAGTTGAGTATGTGTCAATCTTGTGTTCTTCAAAGTCGCTAACGTTTCGATAAACGGAAATTTCTGGGCTGCGCTAAATCCTATATCTACGTACAACAGTTCCACGTTAGCAAGCACTGTGATTCACTAAATGTGACAGAAGAAGGCGTTTGACTCATTTTGTTTCAGTTATATCGTTGTAAATAAAAACATTTTCGTCCGTACAATACTGGTTCACGTGGGACTTGGTGGTTGGCCACTAAGCCATACTGGACTAAATTAGAATTGAGCAAATCATCCAAAATAACTCATTCTACAAGCCTCAGTCGACTCGATGCCTCAGCGCTCTAACTGCACTATTTAATTAAGATTACCTCTCAAACAGTTTTAGATCACAAGTATACGTTCCAACTACAAAACCATGAAGTTTAATTGTTAATATGAGATGATAGTTCGGTTTACAATCTGATGAACAGATAACACCACCGACAGTTTACTTGAAATAATAGTGTATAACGCCACCTTAAAGTTCCGTTGATTTCCACCCAAGACCAGACAGAGGCAATCGCGTCTCAAGATTTCGGAACAATGTTTGACATACATATTGTAGCGAAAAGGCGTCCAATAAAGCACAATCTTTATTGTCCAACACGATAGTTACCACGCTACGCATGCGCTCGCGTTTATGAGTCATCATTCCAGTCCACAACACGTCCAGGTTTCCGCTCACGCGTCGTGTGCACTTCTGCCCGGTTTACGTGTGTGATCGGCGCCTTCTACCGGGGGGTTTTCCGCCTGCCACTCCTCGCCCGTTAGTCCGATCTTGTTGAGCGATGACTCATCCGGTCGCCCACGTTGTCCCCGATCTGCTCGCTGTGGACTTTTGGACGGACCTCCCTTCCGCGTTGAGGTATTCCGCCAAGTGTTGGAATACTCTCACCTCCGGCTTGATAATCCACCACAATATACAATTCCTCTGACGAGATAATGCGAACGAAGAACATTGCGGTCGTGTTGTACCATTTGCAATGATTCCAAATTACGGGCTTATAACTTTAGAGTGATTTGTAGTCGCTGACCAGAAAATTGATGACTCACTGTGTCCAAAGCGAAGTTTTGAGAACCGTGTGTAAGTTGCCCTCCCACACCAGTAACATTTAAAACATTAATTATTGCAAAATATTGAATTTTTCTGAGTCAGACGAATAGCATGCCCATAGAAGTCAAATTACAACATGAATTCACTCCACATCTTTTTAGTAATAAATATGTGACTGGCATAACAATAAGTCAAGTATATCCTAATATAAGTTGACGGAGGTGAAGTTTTGTTTTCACGCCGGGAACACATAAGTGATTGACGAGGATGTACAAAATTAGTTCACCCTATTCAAAACGGCTCGTATTCATTATTTTTCCTGCATGGAAACTGTTGAAGTTTTAAAACAGTGAATTTCATGCCTTCAGTCCACTAATGACTAAAAAAAGCCACATATTGCGAGATCCGTATGTTCCGTTCTGCTTTTTCCTGTCACAAGCGCAAAACACTAAAATGCTTATGTGACATGCGTTCATCAGCATCTTTCTATATGTCAGGTGAAAGAATTGAGCGATAGGATGATTCCGATTGGGGATTACACTCAGAAGACGGGAGGTTGGTTCAGTGAGACGTTCCGTGAAACATAGGTCTACTTAGCGTGACCGGGAGTTGACAATTCTTATCGTACGCATCGATCGCATCGAAACAAGCCATGATATGAACGCGATTTCACAGGGACCGACGTAAACACTCCTGTGACAAGAAAAGGCGAACAACGTTCAGATGGATCTTAGTTTAGAAACGAATGCTCTCAGAATGTTGTCGGTCTACGTTACGAGTGATATTTAGTTTTGAAGAAGCAGGTATGTTGTAGCCCAGTTTTGAGATCTGACTACACCAAAATTACCGAAACTAGTAGCACTGGACTCGGATTTTAATCTTCTTAGAGCTCAGTAACAATAATATCCAATATTTTCGCCTAGAAACGGAAAAATAAAAGTCAATATATAGTGGAAATGAAGCGAGTGTGGTCTATATATTTTGGGTCGTGAAATTTGGAGGCTTTTCATGAGATGCCTGGCTAACTTTGCTTGGACGTTTTTCTTTTTGAGCCGTGGTCGCAGATAAAGTTTCGTCGTGACAACAGTGTCATATGTAAACTAGTGAGATATCTCTGCCTCATGAAGAAATAACTTACTTTCCGAAGCCGATGACCAGTTTTGTGCTTGTTCCCATCAATATGTTAACCAGAAGTGTTTTTCAAGAACGTATAGTGGTCAAAGTCAAGGTGAGTGAAACGGTTATTCCGATGAGTCTTTGTAAATAGAGATAGAGTCCCCACAAGGATCCATCTCACATCCAGTGCTGCGCGTTCTTTCGCCATAACTTACCTATATTGTTCACCCTTGGAACAAAAGTACCTACACGTTTATATTGTTCGAAATATTTGTAACATTACAAAAACAATTCCTACCTCCTCCGTAAGTGGTCCACAGGAAATAAATTGCTGTTGAACGTGACCAACTGGACAGTCGTCCATGTTAGCGTTGGAAATTGTGTTGACTAATTCAAAGATGCCATCGAACTACCATTCACAGGGGAAACGAAACGGAGGAACCTCAATGACAACAGCTTGTGTCTATTGTACATTCCATGGTGAAAAGGAAACACCAAGTAAAAGCAAACTTCCTGGAATATCTGAACGGTACATTCCGTTCTGAACTATCTCCTATTAAAATCAACTTCATAACCTGGCCACGCCTGAAAATTAGCACACACGGTTGTAGCTCATAATTTGGCGCTCGCCGAAAGTGTTCAGACGCGGATCGCTAAAGATTAATGAAGCTCAGGTAATCTCATGTCCTAATAAATCAATGTAATTGAGACTATTTTCAATGTATTACAAATACCCAAAACATCCTCCACATACCACGATATCCGCTAGGTCTCCTCTCCCTGAACAGCGGCGATCACATAAGACATGGATCCAATTCGAAGGACAGAGCCGAAGCCGTTTCGAGTTTTTAAAACTTTGCTTGATCTGAACTGAAATCAAATAGACCCAACATATCAGCTTTATAACCCACTCCCACTGATCTCAAGGTGTGCGCATTTGAATAAGTGCTGCATCGTTTACTACCGACATAACTGAACCGCGGTGATTTTATGGAAATGTACCTTTTGTTAACTCACTTGTAGTTTTTATATTTATAACCATTTATAGCCAGCCGATGCACTCTCAACCAACTATCTAACGCATTTGACGAACGTCTGTACAAATGAGGTGGCCTATGAAATCGTGCACCATCACATTTCGTCCAGTAACGGATGAAACAGAATTGATCAGTTCACTAACCGTGGACATGCTTGTGAATAGTGATTGATCAAATAAGAAAGGTTCTGTTAGAAGACTTATCTGCTAGTTAAAAAATTCAGATTGCTCTGTCTGTTGTATAACAGGCAGCTTCGCTTGTGAGTAGTTTGGTGTGTACACTGGGGAACCGAAGGGCAGGACTTAACACACGAGATTTGATGGAACAAAATGTTCACATGTCAAGAGTTTTTTGCAGTCCCAACATGGCTGAGTAACGCTTTAGGAATTCGTGTGCTCTCGCGCGTTCTGTTTGGATCATGCTGCTTGTATAAGAAACAAATGGTTCAATACTGGCATCGTACGCTCCAAAAGAAACGTGTATTTATTGAACTTCAACCAATGAGACAGAAACCAGAAACCAATAAACAAGCTCCATATCACAATCGTTGGATATACATGGTTACTCTCATTGCAGTAGTCTTTCTGACAACAGAAATAAGCGAATTTGCCCGAGAAGCCTTCAGGTAGTTTACCACACTCATTTTTTGCACAAACCCTGTTGACGATCCCATTGAGAATTTGTTTCTGGAAAAGAAGAACATCAACCACAGGTTTTTGTTTGATAAATCAAATGTTATCAGATAAGCAATTGAGTCATTCCCTCATAAACTAGATAGTTCTCGTTTTTCCTCATGTGAAACTTTTAATGAACCATTTGTGATGGTTGTTTT
Source organism: Paragonimus kellicotti (assembly GCA_014220965.1). Taxonomy (NCBI): domain Eukaryota; kingdom Metazoa; phylum Platyhelminthes; class Trematoda; order Plagiorchiida; family Troglotrematidae; genus Paragonimus; species Paragonimus kellicotti. Next base: position 11,599 of record LOND01002922.1, on the reverse strand, counting down.
ACGCTGCTGTATCAACTAACGCGCATTACATTTCATATGCACCCTGTTGGCATTGAACTGTCTGCAGATATGCTGTACCATAAATTCTTCTCGTTACAATGCGACATTCTCTCATACAGTTTTCACACTCAGATCAGCATAATTTCATCGGTTGAACGTACATTATTTGTAAATGAGATACACTGAGGTACAACACACAAAGTGAGAGAAAATGTAGATTTAAAACAACTGTTTCCCAATATCTCACGCTTAATTTTCGACTGAGGATGGCAGGTTTTATGCCTGAGGACTGTTGCAATGGGGTAACAACAACAATGTATCACGTGGTATTCTCGTACGAAAACTTTGGATATTGACCTTAGGAACAAACGTTATTCTACATGCATTAGCGCTGAATTTCATTTCAATTAGCACTAATGTAACGTGCGGTCGAAACCAGCAAGCGCGCACAGGTTGAATTTGAATTGTGTGACGAAGCGTGCTGCTGTGTTGTTGACGCCGTTTTAGTTTCCGTTTGTGTAAGTCGTGTGCATGGCTTACTGGGCCTTTGGCTCATGCTTGTCTGTATTGTTTCCTTTTACAGGATTGTTGTTGGAACCCCTCCTTCGGAAGAACGCTGTCCCCCGGTGTCTCCACGTTGCCCCAAAGTTGGTCCGTAAGTGCAACGGACAATCAGAGTAGAAACGGCCGGCTCGCATACTACACTAACTGTTCAGAATGGGCAAGTTAGTATTCATTGAGGGGGAACCGAGTACTTCCCTGATCTCACAATCATTGCAACGTTACGTCTAACTAAACGTTACGGATTGAATTTATATAACACATTTTACTGTTTCTGTCATTTCGGTTGAAGTATATAATAGAGGGTAAATTTTATTACAGATTCCGGGAACTTACCTCACACCAGTTACACCCAGATTGTGTTGAATTTTTACTCACCAAGCTGGCGTTAGGACAGGCTTTGCACACGTAACAAGTTAGGTTCCGGACTTTAAGTAAAAAACAAATGTTAAATTGAATGATCATACGAAGACGCTATAGTAATCCGTTTTGACTAAATCGTGAACCTCACCGGATTGGGTTATGACTCAAAAATGGCTATCTAGAACACTGAATACAGTAACTAGTGCGAGAAGTATATTAAAAGGAAACGAATCGGGAAGATGGAAAAAGAGGAGGTAAATATCAGAGCAAGCGAACAAATGACTGCGTCAAGTTCAAATGTCATACAGCGTTCCTAAACAGTGAATTGCATGATTCTGAAATGTCCGATGTTGAAGACGATGCCTATCGGCTTCACCTAAAGGAGTGGTCATGTTCTTCACCAGTTGTGATTACGGTATTGTGTACCCGTGCGTGGTACTGTTCAAACGGTGAATAATGTGCAGCGTGATAAATGCTCAAATGCCTAACGAATCGAATTGCCTAAGACGAATATGTATTCTGCATTAGTAGGGAAAAAGATTGTATGAGTTATCTTCATAGACTATGAATAAAACCAAGTTGGTGTGGCTATCATCATAGGTAAGGAGAGTTGGTCGACACTGACAACGATAAACAGTCACAAAGTCTTTCACTGTGATAAAACCACGTGCCGAAAAAAACAGCAATACAAATCGGAAATGCATTCTTCTTTTCTTTATTTTAGCAATAAGAACAAATCACTTCGATGCTGCGCGTGAAAGACTCATAAATGCACCCAGTACTGTCCCTGTTCTTTCTGAACTAGTGCTAACGACAAAAAAAACTATTGATAGTATTCATCTGCTACTTGTACAGAAAATTTCTTTGGTAAAATATATCCACCTTTGTAATGGTCTGTTAAAGTTTGTTGGTTTGAGAAGAAATCTATGGACATTAGCTGGAAAATCGGATCACTGTCCATGTTCTGTATACGTTGGACACAGAAGCTAGGCAAAACAACGCCATTCACGCGAACTGGATCAGTTATCTTGTCACAGGGCGTAAGCTTCATGTTGTAAACCCTCGAAAGGATATGCTGATTCATCCGCTTAACAAAAATCGGATTCTCCTCCTGGTAATAATTAACACGGAAAATCTCGGTCCCGAAAATACCGCGACTGTCCCCGTAATTTGCTCCCAAGACAAACCAAAAGACGCGTGCAAAAAACAGCTTTGTTCCGCCCAAAAACGTGTGCGACAATGAGAAAATTACAAGGTATTTATATGGTGCATAGTGACCTAAAACATTCTCGAATCAGAAAATGGAAGGACAGTTACCGAAAATAATAGTTGAGGTCACTAATCCACCAATGAACATAGCGGAATAAAGGTCGGACAGGTAAAAAATAACCAAGGTTACCTCTCGACCGTTCTGGACAGTTCCGCTCATTCTGATTGGATTAATCGTTTTTCTCGAGGACGGAGGCGGTTTTGGACGAAAAAATGGACTCCTAACACTTTACAATAAAAATAATGGTTCCCCCAAACACAGAACCTGGACTCTATCAATTCGAACTAGATCACGTGTCGCTCTCTTCAATCACAAGTCAGCATCCAGCTTGAAAATAGCAAAACATATTATGAAAACATTTATCGGACGACTCAACACTAGCATTTTGATTGTCAGATATACAGAAACACTGTACACTGTGATTGTGTGCCAGGTTCGATAGAACCGGGGCGTCTTGTCACGGACATTTGAGAAAGACATATACAGTTACGTCCGGTTTTTTTTTATGAGCCACCAGTCATTTGCCTCTATGTATCAGCCTAATTGAAATCAGGACTAAAAATCGTCGGTCTGACAATAGGTAACCAGGGTAAGGTGTATGATCCAAGCTAGAAAGAAAGACAGAAAGGAAAAGGCATGAATAATTTCGTCATTGGACTACATATTACTGCTTTTAAAAAAATGAATTAGAATCAACAGAAATGTAAACGGGATGTGAGTGTCAAACAAACAACCTGAACAGATGGCCTTAACTAACCAGAGTAAAATACGTAGCAGATCATTATAATCCAACTTCTGGCTGGGTGATTGCCGGGGTCGTTGGTAGATACGAGCAAATTACCTAATTGATAACTTGTGTTTTTCAACACATTTGTCCTTCGTTTTTCGACCGTGTACGTTGATGATCCAACAACAGACAGCATATTCACGGCCTCATTCGTTACAACTTCACACGGTCGTGTGAATACGACGTGAAATCTACGGTTCCTTGCGTCTTGCGCCTTTGAAACACGGCTGCGCA